>DF361356.1:10064-23687 GCA_000787875.1 Solanum virginianum | reverse complement strand
GGAAATCAGCCAAGGCACATACATATATACAAGTTATAACTTCCCACTTAACACTTTAGTACCCTCAACTTTCCAAATTTACACATTTGGCCCCAAAATTTTCTAATTCGGCCAACTTAAGGGCCTCCGACCTTTAATGACCCATCACTCAACTTAATAGTCTCAATTACTCTTAAAACTTTAAACAAGTCCTAAAAGTCATTCAAATTTCAATATGCAATTTACGGGGCCTAACATATATAGGTGCACTTGAGCAAGAAAGACAAATCAGTTGCATGAGAATGAAACAAAATAAGGTAAAGGAAACATTTCTTTTCTTTGAAAAAGGTCTTTTGGTTATGTACCATCATTAGTGAGTGCACCTACACCTAATAACAAGTATGACTAGAAGCCAAAGAGTCAATAGAATTTTTGAGTCTCAGGGTTCTCAATCCTAAGGAAGTGTGCTCAAGGTTTGAAATGGAAGCCACCTTGTGGTTAATGTGGTAAACTTTATTTGGGATAGTTTAGAGAGGGGTGCCAATGGTTGCTAAAATATATCAGATGGGCCATTTTCAAAGAGTGTCTGATGTGGTGCAACAAATCCTAATCTTCTACTGCAGCACAACTAGGTTGAGGTAATTAGATAGGTGCTACTTCAGGTATAAGTGGAGTTTTAAGCCATTTGTATGCTATACAGGATTAAGACAACTCACTAGATATTGTTGGTGTTATGCTTCGAGTCTTTTCTTTGATGTCTATACTTTGCTAGACTGGGGTGCTACTTTATCATTTGCGACCCCATGTGACTTATAAGTTTGATATTCTTCCTGAGCATCTTCTTGATCCCTTCAATATGTCTACTCTTATTGGTGAGTCTATTCTAGATAAAAAGGTCTATAGAGGTTGTACTTTGTCTATCTATCACAGAGATACCATAGATGACTTAGTTAATTTAAACATGATTGATTTTGACATTATTATTGGCATAGATTAGTTTTATGCTTATTATAGATCCGTTGATTATAGAACTCGAATTTTCAAGTTTTAGATTCCAAATAAACCTATCATAGAGTAGAAGGGCAGTCCAACAATGCTTAAGAGTAAATTTATTTCATACCTTAGGGCCAGAAAGTTAATCTCTAAGGGGTGTGTCTACAACATAGTTTGAGTAAGAGATAATAGTGTGGAGACTCTATCCCTTGAGCCAGTTTCTATTGTACATTCGAGAGATTAATCTTTCTAATAGGGAGATCGACTTTGGGATTAATGTTCTTCTCAATATGTAGCCTATCTTTATTCCACCATATAGAATGTCTCCCACTGAGTTGAAAGAGTTTTTAGATAAGAGATTCATTAGGCCAACTGTCTGTCCTTGAGGCGCTTCTATCTGGTTCATGCAAAAGAAAGATAGTTCCCTCTAAATAAACATTGGTTATTGTCAATTGAACATGCTCACCATTAAAAATTAAGTATCCCCAAATAAAAATAGATGTTTTATTTGACCAATTTTATGGTGCCACTGTACTCTCTAAGATAGACCTTAGATCGGGCTACCATCAGTTAAAAGTGAGAGAAAGTGACATTTTGAAGACTACTTTTTTAACTCGTTAAAGACACTTTAAGTTTTTGGTTATGTCTTTTGATTTGACTAATGATTTTGCAACATTTATGGACTTGATGAATTGAGAGTTTAAACAGTATCTGGATATATTTTTGATTGTATTTATCGACGATATATTGGTTTACTCTAGAAATAAGGAGTATGCTAATTATCTTAGAATTGTCCTTTAGACTCTCAAGGATAGAGGGTTGTATGCTAAGTTTTCAAAGTGTGAATTTTGGCTTGTTTTCATGGGATTCTTAGGCCATTTATATCTGTTAAAGGTATCCGAGTTAATACACAGAAGATTGAGACAATAAATAACTAACACAGGCCCATATCTTCTACTAACATAAGAAGCTTCTTGGATTGGTTAGTTATTATTGAAGGTTTGTAGAAGGATTCTCATCTATATCATATCGATTGACTAAGATGACTTAGAAAAGGCTAAGCTCCAATGATCTAATGTTTGTGAAAAACACTTTCAGGAATTATAAACTAGGCTGACTACTGCTCCAGTATTGACCTTACTCGAGAGAACATGTGATTTTTTGATCTATTCTAATGATTCCAAAGTTGTATTGGGTTGTGTTCTAACACAAAAAGGTAAGGTTATATCTTATTCTTTGAGAAAGCTTAAGATCCATGAGAGAAATTATCCAACCCATAAAATCAAGTTGGTTGCATTGAAAATATAGCGTCATTATCTCTATGGCATATAGTGGATATATTTACCAATCATAAGAGGTTGTAAATTGTCTTCACCCAGAAGGAGCTAAACTTGAGACTGAGGAGATGACTTAAGTTGCTCAAGAAATATGATATGGGCATTCTTTAGAACCTAGGTAAAGCTAATGTTGTTATTGATTTTTTTAGTAAGTTATTATGGGGAGCACTGCGTAAGTTGAGGAGAAGATGAAGGAGTAGGATAAGGAGGTATATAGACTTGTACGTTTGGGAGTTTGTCTTATTGAATCTAGTGAGGTGGTGTTATTATTCAAAATAGGGTAGAATTATCACTTGAAGTAGAGGTGAATGAAAATCAAGATCAAGATCCTATCTTACTTCAGTTAAACGAAGATGTGCATATGTTGAAGGTGATGGATTTTGCTAAAGACAGAGATGGTGTGTTGAGGTACCAAGGTAGATTATATTCTCCAAGTATGAATGATATTCATGAAAAGATCATGTAAGAAGCTCATAGCTCCAGATATTCGACCCATCTAGATTATAATAAGATGTATCATGGCTTGAGAGAAGTATATTATTAGGGTGTGAAGAGAGACATTGAATATTTCCTTTATAAATGCCTAGGTGCCAACAACTCAAGGTTGAGCACCAAACGCCATATAGCGTGGTTTAGATTATTGAGATTCCAAAATGGGAGTGAGAGATGATCAACATGGACTTCATTACAAGCTTATCGAGATCTCGTAGGCAACATACTTTGATTTGGGTAATTGTGGATAGGATAAAATCAGCCTACTTCTTGCCAGTTAAGAATATTGATACCACAGAGAACTATGCCAGATTGTACATTCGAGAGATTAATAGACTAATGGAGTTCCTTTGCGTAACTACCCTCTTGGTCATTTTCATCTCACTCAGAAAATTCCAGCATCTAAAGCTTTTTTATAGCGACCTCAAGCCATTTATGACTTGTTTTTGCTAATAGTTTGGTTGCTTGGTTGCTCATATAGTTTTTATGCCCTTTTTTATATTTTAGAGCCCTTAGAGTTTAAATGATTAACTTTGGTCAAGACTTTAGAAAAATGACCTAAAAATGAAATTTTGATAGTTTCATTAGCTCTAAATAATCATGTTAGGATATAAACATATTCAGATCGGTTCCCGAGTCTATTAGTGCGAGTTTTTGTCATTAGACATTTTAGCCTTTAAGTTTTAGTCTAGGTTGACCTTGGTCAATATCTTAAAAATTATGCCCAGATGAGAATTTCTTAGCACAATTAGCTTTGGAATATCGAGTTTGGTCTAGAACAAGCTTTTATATGTGTCCCATGGCTTATCTCATTATCAGTCCTCCTGTGGATTTTGGCTTAAAATAGTATTCGGGCATGTGACCAACCTTTCATTGAGATGATGTTTGTTGGAAATTTTGACTGCACTGTTGAGTTAGGATGCTGAATTCAATAAGGTAGCATAATTCGTTTGCATACACAAGGTTTTGAATGAATCCTGGCCAACCTGTTGGAATATTTTTTCAACTTCAAAGTTTAGCTGATAAATCCCTACTGGTGCATCTTAAGTAACCTTTATAATAGTGAGCTTGGTCTCTGTATTTGTGATAAAAGGTGGGAGTTGCCTTTTTCAATCGCGGACCTAGTCCCTGCATTTGCAATGAAGAGTAAGGCTTTCTCTTTGTGATCATGGAACTGGTACCTACATTCACGATGAAGGGTGAGAGTTTCTCTTTCCAATTCCAAACCTGGTTCTCGCGTTCCCGAAGAACACCTGTGTCTGATATTTAATTATGTTGACACCATTTTCAGCCTTATCCTCAACTTCAAACTTGATTTCTTGAGCTAGGGAGCTCCAATTGAGTGATTCCAACCATGTTAGGTCTATTTTAATCATGGGTTTGCACAAGAGTGATTGAGGGAGCTTGGGTAGCATAAAAAAAAGGTAATGTCTGCCTGGAATGGGTTGCCCTTCCCCTAATTCTCTCTTAAATAGTAGTTTTAGTTATTGGGCCGATTTTTTTCGATTTTGAGCAGCAAATTATGATCCATTTTTAGATATAGGCTCTATAAATCATTTGGAGTTATTTTATGGAGTTGATTTTGAGATTCCCATCGTGGATTTCATAGTCCCTATTTAGACCTAATTTTGTGTCCATCTCCAAAAAAGGCAATTTTGGTGTCAAAACATTCATATTAATGCGGTGATCAATATTTTAATAGCATTGTAGCATTTGAAAGTGATTCTGGCATGGAAAGCTATCACAAAGTGGATTTGGAGCATGCACGTTTGTCTTTGAGGTAAGCCACGATCTACTTTCCTTTAGATTGTGCTTCATAAGATATTATTTAGCACAAATTTCATGTGGTTTAAATTATATGTGATAGTTAAGTTCCATTCCTTCATTCTTATTTTTCATTATTTTCGTTTGAGCCTTCGGCTAAGATAGGTCTTATGAAACCCTTAGTTTTGTTGCAAAATTATTTTCTTGAACTTAGTGTGGCTTGTTGACCTATTTAGATGGCTTGTTCGATGATTTATGGTAGTTGTCACGATCCAAACCTAGGCCCTATTCGTGATCGACAAATGTGGAGCCCGAAGGAATCCCAAACAAGCCTCTTAGCATATCATTACACATCCTTGGTCACACAAGCAATTAAATAGTATTGAAAGAATAGAAATAAGGGCAAAGAGACTAAGGGGAAACTTCCATAATATAAAAATCAAGAGACAAGATAGTCAAGGCTCATAGCATAGTTACACATCATGTCCAATAACACCTCTACTATATAGATACTTAGCAGGGGTCAAGATAAGCAACCGGGCTCACCCTCATAGTCAACATACATCAAAGAAAGAGTCTTAATGCATAGCATAAGATTAAAGACATTGCCCTGGAAAGGAAGGACTCGCTAACTAGCTTGAATAGATACCACTAGCCACATGGAGGAGGATGATGGCCAAATGGAGCTCCGGTCTCTACATGGTAACATCATATAAGCATAGAATATGCGTTAGTACGTTTGAATGTACAAGTATGTCGGATGCAATGCAACAAGAGATAGGCAACATAATCGAAATACATAACCATGAGTAATAGATAACATAATACCAATATGACATGTATGAATGATGCTTGAAGTAAAGCATGCTTATATAAAGCATATTACATATATAAAAAGAGACCATCATCATAGAGCAAGCATACTAGTACTCGAAATCCAAGGCTTAGGACCCCCTTGAAGGGTGATCAAGGTATATACCCCTCAATTGGTATATGGACTCCATACCCTCCATCATAGTGGTCAAGGTATCGACCCCTTAACATGGTTAATGGACTTCACACCCTCCATCATAGTGGTCAAGGTATCAACCCCTTTACATAGTTAATGGACTTACACCCTCCATCATAATGGTCAATGTATCAACACATCAACAAGGTCAATGGACTTCACTTCCTCCATCATAATGGTCAAGGTGTCAACCTCTTAACATGGTCAATGGACTTCACACTCTCCATCATAGTGGTCAAGGTATCAACCCCTTAACAAGGTTAATGGACTTCACACCTCCATCATAGTGGTCAAGGTAAGCACCCCTTCAACAAGGTATGGTCAACATGCAACCCTAGGGATATTTTTCAAGAAATCATCATAATATTACATTACCTTCATCACCATAGGGTCATTTATCTCATATGTCAAGCATTAGTCCTTCAATAACTTAAGAATCAATAACTGGACATTTTATCAAACACTTGATTGGTGTGCAGTGCTAGTGTAAAACCATAGAACCCATGAAAGAAACCCACATACCTTGACTTTGGAGAATCCTTGAAGAAATTGGAGATGGAGACTTGAAGATTTAATGAGAAACTTAGAACCCAGATAAGTTTTAGGACTTGAACTTTGGAGAGAAAATATTATCTAAGTGTTTCAGAGAGTGCTTGGGAATGTCTTGAATGATATGAGAGTGAAATAAGGCTAAGTATAGGTATTTTCACCTACGGGAAGGCTTAGGCTCAAGACCCAAAAGCCTTGGACCAAGATAAAAATCACTGCAACAACATACATAGGTTTGCATCTGGTCCGCGATGCGGACTTGTCGCCGAGGCAAAATTTACACAGGTCAGCGACGGCTGCGCGTCGCGACACTGTCGTTGATCGATTCTGAAAATCAAAATTCTGGAAAAATGAAATTGCAATTCGTTTGCTCTAAAATCAGAATTAGACCCATTTGTCAATCAATTTGACCCCCTGAACAAGAATATGAAGTCGTATTTTCGATATCATACATGAATTTTGAGAGATATAGAAATTATAATTTTGGGCATTTTCGAGGCACATTTTCGAGCACTTTTGGGGTTGTTTTAGTAGTAGGTGAGATTAGTACTTTGAATGAGCTAGGGTTGATCTTTAGTTACTATAGCTACGTCTTGTGGGAATTTCTAGAATTAACATCCTTCGTTAGTGCAAGGCCTGTAATGTAGCCTTAAAGTAGCAGTTGTAAGTTGATGTTGTCTCTGTTTTAGGATTTAGTGCTAGATTCCTCTGTGTTTTTTATATAGTTATTTTGGTGGAGTTACTTGTGCTTTGTATGCTTTGAGTAGAATGCCCTTGAATTATTATTCACGAATGAATTGGGAAAGCCAACAGAAAGATTCGAGTGCAAATGAATTTGGAGGTTTTTTAACTACTCTTTTGAATACTTGATTTTTTATAGTCTCCTCCTTGTTATCTATTTATATTTGAGATCCCTTGGTTTATTATAGAGTTTATTGAGTATATTTGGACCCTAGGCCTTGATTAGGGATCAGTTGGATTTCAGGTTATTTTCTATGCTGTAGGACTGAGGTTCTTGTAGTAATACTCTATATATAATTAGTGTGTGTTGTTTGAATATTGGTGATGACATGCATTGCATTGATTTCTTGCTCATGCATGATTATAGTACAATTCAGTGCATGTATTAGTTCATGGCATGCATTGCATTGGTTTCTTGCTCATGAATGATTGTAGTACGACCCAAGTGCATGTATTGATTCTTAGCATCATTTTGAGGAAATTCAATTTTTATCCAAATAATTTTTTACATCGATTTTCTAAATAAAATCGTACTACCTTTACTATTTAAAAATAGTATGGAGGCATCTGCAGTGTGCTCATTTTTTTCACTAACTTAGTTCAAGAGTCCCCAATCCTTTCTATAAAGACTTGATTTATTTATCTTTGGTCACCACAACAAAGTAGATCCTAGAGGATCGATGATATTGATATAAGAGCTGGATCAGGACCAGACAGGTATATAGGGGCATTCTCGGGCCCTCCTTGGATTCCTCTACCCATGTGATTCATTAGGCTGAAAGAGGAAGGTGCATGGGTCCTACTTCTCGGCTGGGACTAGAAGTAGGTGTATATATCTTGGCATAGGCACTTGGCACTGATGGTACTATTATTTTTTCTACATAACTCTCATCATCTGCATTGTCTATCACCAGCATAATTATTTGTAGCTGTTGATAGTATGGGATACCATACAGGTTTGGTTTACTAATGTGTACCTTCTAGGAAAGAGAGGTTTGTTGAGGTTATTGTTTGACTACTAGTGAACTTGTGATGGTCTAAAGACCAGTATTTTGTTTGAAGGTAGTTATGTCACTGTTCTTCTTTATCTGACACTTTTTTGCGTCTATAGGTTGATATGGTCCTCTGGGATCCTACTTGTTATTTGTCTAGTAATTTACTAGAGTTCCTTCATTTAGGTGTCCTCCTACGTAGAATGCTGTCGTGAGTAGGTTCTAGGTTGGCGCCACCAAGTACGTCTCTTGTATCTTGGTTGTTTCTCAATTTATCTCTTTTCTTATGTCAGTTTGTATCACATTGCAAGGTTTCTATTAATTCTTTATTTACTTATAATATATGTTCCTTGTTTACATGTTCTTTAAGCTTTCTTTATTTTTGGAGCTCAGTTAGCCTATGCATATGTTAAGATGAAAATGTATGGAGAATTAATGTTGATAGATTTTCTTCTTTTTTTTCCCCTTGTGTACATGATAAAGAAATCCTAAAAATATTTAGAATAATAAGTAATAAATATTTTGAAATTGATTATGATCATTGTTATGAATAAAAGTTTTGAAATTTATGTTTAAGGAAACTCCTTGACCTTACGTTGACACTGTTACGCCTTATGTTGATAATGATGTAATAATTATTAGGGTCATTTGCAAGTTTTGAATTTTTCTTTTCTTTGTTAAATATGTCAATTTTAGTGCTTTCTTATTTATTTTTTGATGAGTTGTTTTGTGTTATCCAGTTTAGCCTATGAATATAGTAAGACGACTACCAAACTTCAATTCTAAGCTGATTAGATTTGAGGTGTGGTCTTTTATTTCCTAGAATTAATGTTGGTGGTTCTTTTTCCTCGTCTATGATTGCATACACTAGCACGTTCAACTCTTTTGGCATGGATGTTCGAAATTCAATCAGAAGAAAGGATGACGTAGACAAGAAAAAGTATTCTATAATATCAATAAAGTATTAAAATTTCAAATTCTTTTTGATTTATGAATCCTTCCACCTCTATAAAGGGAATTGTCTAGAATCTGATTCATCAGTCTTCTCAAATATTTTTATCAACTTTGTCATAATTTTGACTTGATTTTCAAGTTTTATTTATTTTGATTTTTTTTTCTTTTGTTTGTTTCATGTCATGATTTGAATAAGATAATTGTAATTGCTATGTCAATTTAAGTTGTTTATTTTCAAAATAAATGTCGGCATTCATTTTTCATTATTCAAGCAAATATAGTTACTATTTTTTAATAATATTTTTGTAATATATTTTTTTAATTGACGCGATGAACACACACGTAATCTAAACTAGTTGATATGGAGAGAAAATTATGGAAGCCATTTGAGATAACTCCAGCAAAAACTAAATAAATAGCAACAGACATGATCATTTGATTTAGCCATGGAACTTTGATTATTTTGCTGAGTAGCAGAGGCAGCGGTGATGAATGAAGGGCAAAAAAAGATAAAAATCTCTAATTTTATGGGAGGTTGCTTATGTTTTGTCATACTTGTTGCTGTGTTTTGAAGGAACATTACTGTTGGGTGAATATGAATTTATTTTTGGAGGCACATTTTTCTGAAGCGAGGTACACAATTTTATCAAAAAAAAAAAATTAATGAGTTAAGTCCATTTATAATCAAATTGCAATTAAAATAATTAATTTGAGAATCTAATATGCAATAATGAGGATTTTAATCCAATCCCTCAAGTTGAGATTCAAAGAAAGCACAAGAATTTTTGTTTGTTGTCATTGTTCCATGCACATATTTCTCAAATATACATGGCTACATCCATGAATCTCTAATGCCTTATGCCACATAACTTCATCCCTAAGCGCTGAAAAGATGGCTTTCAATAAAAGCAGCATGCAAATTGCTTTGTTATAATGAAAAAGTATTGAAATAAGATGCTAGATCATACTGTCTTTCTTAGAAGTTTGAATTTGTTTGAGTTCTGATATTTGGTTAAGTGAGATGATGATTCTGACTTGTTTTTGTTTCAATTCTACTATTGTCCACATGCATAATGCATAACCAATTTGTGTATTTCATCATAAATTTGTTCTACTAGTGGATCTGCTTAATTTATCTTGAATAATAATGAAAATCATCAGACATGCAATATCAGAAAATAAGAGTTGTGCTAAGCATAAGCAATGCAGCTATAACATTTAACCTGCTTCACTTATCGGGAAGCAAGAATGAAGGCACTAAGGATGGCAAAAGTACAAGCTACAAGGGTATTTGTTTTTTGCCCCCAGTCTAGGAGGATTACTAGTACTTCCACTTACCATCAACATGACTAGAAGATGGAGGTGCTCTACAAACTAAGCCTCATCGTCAATTATAAACTCTCTTCAAAATTGCTAATCCCGAAAGGAAACACCTAAACAAAAACAAAAGCAAAATGAAGGAACTAAGCAACTATCTACCTTGTGGATTCACAATTTGTGAGAAGACAGCCTCCGTGCTGTGATCCTCTGATGCTTGGCCTTCTTCACCTTCTTCTGCAACCGTTAACAATTCAGTATGCATAGCATAAGCATCGTTAGCTTTTTGTTCTGCCACTATTTTTGGTTCATCGGGATCACTTTGAAGCTGAAGGCAATACTCAAGATTCCATAGCACTGAGCCCATTGAAGGACGATCAGTTCCATGATCAGACAAGCAACTCACTGCTGTATCAATAAAATGCTTCAAACATTCGTGTACCATCTCACCCTTAATATGTGGATCCATAAGTTCATTGGTAGTATTTTTTCTATCGCAGTGTAATGCCCAATCCGCTAGACTGACTTGTTCTTTCGGAAGACTGGGATTTAGAGCTGGCCTTCCAGACAGTACTTCAAATAAGACAACCCCAAAAGAGTAGACATCAGACTTTTCTGTCAGTTGTTGTCTTCTGAAATACTCTGGATCTAAGTATCCAAAACTTCCTTTTACCATTGTACTAACATGAGTTTGATGGAGATTAGGTCCCGTTTTTGAGAGCCCAAAATCAGAAACCTTTGCCACCCACTTGTGATCTAATAAAATGTTTGTAGTTTTCACATCCCTGTGAATGATAGTGTACCTTGCACCAGTGTGAAGATAGTGAAGGCCTCTTGCTGCACCAATACATATATCCAACCTTTGCTTCCATGATAAGGGTGGCTTGTTGTTCTTGTATAGGTGCTCTCTCAACGTCCCATTAGCCATGTAATCATAGACCAATATCATCTCTTCATTCTCTTCACAAGCCCCAATCAGTGAGACTAAGTGTCGATGCCTAAGTTTTGAAAGCAATTCTATCTCCGTTTGGAATTCATGAAGACCTTGTTCAGATGAAGGATTTGCTCTCTTAATAGCAACGATAGTCCCTCCATCAATCTCTCCTCTATAGACTTTACCAAATCCTCCAACTCCAATAACTCGCGACTCATCAAAATTCTTTGTACCATGTTTTATCTCAGCTAAGGTGAAATACCTACAAAGGCCTCCACCAATGTTTGAAATGTGACTACTGCCGCTGCTTTTTCCTGAGATGGTTGTTCTAGTTTCTGTAGTCCTAGAACTATAAATAGGTAACCAACCACCTCTGCTAGACTTATTCCCTCCATTGTTCATATACTTCCTGCGCTTGACAAAAGTAACAACAACAACAACTATACTAAGGCCAGCTGTCATTCCTGCCACTGAACCAACTATTATGCTTTTCTTACTAGTTTTCTTTGATGCAAATGCTGGTTTTGGCTGAGAGTCGGTGTCTGGAGCTAATGGGGGTGGTGATGGCACAGGATTGGGCCCTGCCAAATTTCCTTTTGTATCGTTGATCTTAAAAATCTCTAATCCATTAAGAATTGCATCATAAAACTCGGCCTTCGTTTCATCAGTAGGATGTAATGCTATCCACATTTCAACAACACCAGGTTGATATACTACAAAGTCCTTGTATGCTGGCACATTTTGGGAAGAAGACCATGCAATCACATCAGCTTCTTCTAAAGCAGTCTGATTGTTAAGATATATGTTAAACACCCTTTGATTCATCCTTTTCATTTGAAAATCACAGAAATGTAACCTCACAAGATAAGTGAAATTTGCATCAATTTGGAAGATCCAAGTGAGATTATAATTCCTATTAACATCTGGATTTGGCCCCATGGATCGTGCTGTCCTATAAACATCCTCCGGAGCAATGTAATTGGGTAAGTTAGAAGGATAAGATATTTTCATAATGTTATTAGCTACAGATGTGATACCAAAAGATGCACCAAACAAATAGGGTGCATCATCGTACCATATTCTCCCCAAGCCTGAATCATTATTTGCTGGAATATACTGTCCGCCAACATTTAACCTGAACATGGTTTGCATAGATGAGGCTTGTGTTTCCATAGTCTGATCGGAGAACCCCACCATAGGTGCAGCTTCAAAAATTTCAGGCATTGAAACAATCTCAATTCCATTAATAAAGGCAAATGAGTCATTATACGCGGAAGAAGGGATAAAGGTGATGTTAAGTGTGGCAGTTTGTTGGGGAACAAGAGTGAATTCTCTTATGATATAAGCCTGGGTTAGTGCCTGGGTTGTGATTGAGGCACTGAAGTTATTGAGAAGAGTAAAACCCCCAACAGTTACAGAAAAGAATGAATTGGAGCAGTTGAAGTTGTCATAGGAAGAAGGATAAAAATGAAGTCTGATCCAATGGCGGGATTTCGAAGAAACAGGGAAGGTATAGGTGGTTTGAGTTTTGAAAATTCTGGCAGTCATGTAAGGAATATCACAAATCAATGAAGGGTCTTGGTATTTAGCTTTAGATGTGATTGAATTACTAGAAGAAGAGGAGAGATATGTTGAATCTGGACTCCAGATCCTGCCATCTGCATCTGTCACATTACTTGTAGACCCACAAGATAACACAATTGTAAATGAATGCGCCTTCCTTAGGAGGGAAGTTATGATGACCAGAAGATTTATGCAAGAGTAAAATTTCATTGCTGATTTGATTTCAATATATAATGGCTTTTTTTATTAGCCATTAAGTTTAACAAGGACAAGGGATAAAAAGCAAAGAAAAATGGAGATTCAATCTAAGATTTTTGCTTTTATTATAATGAATGAAATCTTTCTTCTTTTACTGCTTTGTGTTTTTTCTTTGAATGAGTATTAGGATTGAGAAACGTTAGATGCGGCAAGTTAGTGGTAAAGGAATTTTTTTGTAACTCCTACTACCTCTTTTTCCTCTGTAATCTATTAAATAGGGCCATTAATTTTTATTAATATAATCAATGTTCAAAGACACAAGTATGTGACATATTCTTTACAATCATCTTTTGCTATTTTAATCTAAAATATTATTTTCTTATCAGAAAAATATTTACCTTGTGGGATTTCACTAGGTATGTTGTGGTTGTAGAGTCCATTCAAAGAATATTTATTTTTGATATTTCATTTAAAAATATTTTTTTTAATCAGGAAAATATTTAATCTAAGATTTTTTTGCTTTTCCTATAATGAATTCTTTTTTCTTTTGTTATTTTGTATTTTTTTTCCCTTGAATAACGTTGGATACGGTAAGTTAGAGGTGAGGGATGTTTTGGTAACACCCAGCACTTTTTTCTCTATGTATTCACTGATCTATTAAATAGGGGCCATTAAATTTTATTAATGTAGTCACTAATTCTGTGACACATTCGCACTTTCTTTTCTTTTCTTCTCCTTTTTAGAAAAATATTAATCTTTAGAAAAAATTATTCAACTCAATAACTCAAAAAGTGATATATC
>DF361357.1:38626-51816 GCA_000787875.1 Solanum virginianum | reverse complement strand
AAATATGGATGCTTCCTTGTGATGTCACCAATGACATCAATGGGGTAGAATTTCCCCTATAAAAGGAGCTGCTGAGCTCCTTCATCAATCATCACCAAGAACACCAAGAAAGAGTGTATTGTGTGAGGTTGAGAGTTTTGTAATCTATTCCTGTAAGTAATAGAAGAATTTTTTCTCTCAAATTCTTGTTTACCAACACTTATTGATCATTTAGCTTCAACAATCCGAATAATTTTTAAGTGTCCCGAAGGAAATATAAAACTGATGTGCCCGGTTCATTCAATATTAGCCTACTTGTTCCATGATTACTCATTTGGTGCATCACAGTTATTTGGCTCAATTCTTTTTGTCAATCATCAATATTCACAAAGTCTTATCATTTTTTTAAAAAGGAAGCAACTATGGAGTTCTAAAAAAATTTGTATTCAATTTTATTTGTACTTATCTAAAATTCTCCTTCTTTAAAGTGCTTTACTATAGTTTAAATTTTTTGTCGACACTTTAACTGATATTATCGATTAAGATAATACAGTCAATAACATGTATTATGGAATTTCATCTTACATTTTATTGTTTAGTTCGTTCATAACTAGAATAAAAATAAATCGACTTGACGTTCAAGTTTGAACAAGAAGGAGTATGCATATATGTACCACTCAAGCTTTAACTTTGCTTCTTTCCTCAGTTCTTCTCAGTACCCTTTTTTTTTATACTTTATAATATAAGATTCTTTAAACGATTGTAAATGATCTGAAATATATGAGAGCAAGATTTTTAGATAAAGAAAACTTTATGTTGTCTCACAATTATGAAAAACTACTTTGTGTCTTTTAGTATTTTTCTCAAGCTAGTAATTGCTTCGTCATATGTCCATTATGATATTATACCTTCAATATGAATTCATTTCTTCTTATCACTATACAAAGGACCTTTTCTAGATAATAAATAATTATATCATATGTTTTTGAAATATCAACATAACTTAACAACTAGTCATTAGGATTGAAGAGAAAATACTACTTTATCAGTAAAATATCATCGATCGGAACCCATCATAAAGAAATTAAGAATATTTTACACAAATTACCACGCAACGAAATTCTTTTTAGCTAAATATTTTCATGTATATGTGATGTATTTATATTGTTAAATTATGTATATATGATGTATAATTATATGTATTAGAAATGTAATACAAATTTATATTTACTATTATACAATATTTATATATTGCAATGGTGCATCTTCCTCAATCGAACTAAATGTTTTTTTCAATTCCAACCATCTCAAATCTTCTCTAAACAATCTCAGAATTTTTATGTGACCTCCTTTTGAGTTTGTTTTATATATTATTCACTCGAAAAGATTCATGTTGCAATAGACCAAATTTTAATTTTAGTTTTGAAACTCTTCAACTAGAGAATTTCAGACTTGGTAACGAAAAATGTTACGATCAGGTTTTTGCCATTATATCAAAAGCTACAGCTGAAGTCAAAAGCGCAATTTTATTTTCTTAACTAATTTTATCACGCAAGCATCTTGTTCGATCATCACCTCCCTTTAGGCTATCCAATTCCTTCATGGATCTTATCATAGACAAAAAGTTCGCATCACCCGAAAGAGGATTTTATGTTAGTTGAGGCTCTATGTATTATTGCTCTCTATTTCTTTGACCAGTCTGAAAATCAGAAGACTCAAACTAATAAAAAATACAAAATACCAGTTGAAGATCAAAAAAAGAGTTTTGTTTGATTGAGTGGTTGAATGTCTAGAATTCAAATGTAAACAAAGTTCTGACGAAAATTTTAAAGCTTGGAACATTTTCAATAATTAGCTAAAAATTAGGCCATTTCTACAACTTAAAACTTTGTGTATGCTATTTGTTTAATCATCACATTATGTTGGACGAATCGCATTTATATTTTTGGGGAAAAATTATTGCTACGATTCGATTTTAAACACCCGTACGGAAACTAAACCTTCCCTTTAACACAGAGTTGTGGTAGATTCCCAACATATGTATATATGGGAGCAAGCTCCCTGAGGTGCTGTCATTATAGTACAAGGTACAATATATTTGGGTGGCCAGTAGGTTGTCAACTTGGGACCAAAACATTAACCACCTAGCAAATTACTGGGCCCATTCTTACTGCAAGCCCAATATATTCAAACTTGGGTTCATCTTCATAAAGATTACATGGGTCCACCTTATGGATTCACCCATTTATTGCAATTTTTGCCCTTACTGACACATGGGAGGAGTCGGAGCCGTAAGGGGTTCATCCGTATTCTCTTCGGGGTCATTTAGTTCAAAGATCAATAATACAAAAATTATTTTTATTAAAAGTGTTTGGTTCATATTTTTTATCTAATTTTGTATTTGGTTTAAATTTTATAAAAAAAATAAATTCAATTATATCTTTGAATCATTATAAAAATTTTTATTTCATGTAATTGAGTCAAACTAAATTATTTTATTATGGCTTCTAGACAATTTTATCGCCATGTTTGTTATTTTCTCACTTGAATCATTTGCAGATAAATAATAGTGATCTAAATAAATTGATCACTTATAAAATGTCAATTTTCAATTTAATAACGGTAGACCATCTATTTTTAAAATCGAGAAGATGGTAAACACTTGTAAAAATAAATAAATCATCTGTATTTACACATAAATTTGCAAGTTGTAGTTTCAATATAGTTTATATCTTATAAGGTCACTCAACTTTGAGAATTTATCTAATATCGTCATTATACTTTATTTTGAATCAATAAAATCACTCAATTAGGCCTTTGTATCAGCAAAATCACTCAACTAAATTAATTATCAAAAAAGAATTTGATATGTCAAAATATTTTTTTGTGTACTATGTAAATATGAAACTACAAATAAATAAAATTTAAAAATTTAACATGGTAAATTTATTTATTTTTATATTATGAAAATATGAACCTGAAAATAAATAAAATTTAAAAATTTAACATGGTAAATTTATTTATTTTTATATTATGAAAATATGAACCTGAAAATAAATAAAATTTGTAAGCTAATTTATTTAAATAAATATACTAGTACAAAACTATAAATATAAAATATAAAATCAAAAAAATAAAAAATATATAAAAGAATTTGAGGGATATTTGTGCCTTTATGTATTTAATCATGTGGTATTAATCCAAGGTATTAGCTAATACTATAAAATGGGAGGTATTAGCTAATACCATGCATGTGAGATTAACTAATACCATGGATTAGTTATACATGGTCCAAAATTTCTACCAAACATTGTACTGATTAATACCATTAACTAATACATGGATTATTACTCCTAATACCTCCTACCAAACATTTATACATTTGTTATATACTAAAAGCCCGTTTGGTAGGATGTATTAATTAAAATAGTCCTTGGATTAGAATTTAATTCACCCTAATACAATGTTTGGTTGCACAATGCAAACATGGCATACCTAATCCATCATATGTGGTCTTATCTAACCAAGAATATCAATGTTATGCCCCAGGAGGGTACTCTAGACGTAATCGGCACTCAGAGACTATTGCTAGTCCCCTAGCGAACCACTTGGCATCATCACATTCATTCATTCATACAATCTACTATCAACGGAAGACATAAGGAAAATAAATGGGCTTATCACCATTTAATCTAGTCTCAATATAATAGTATCATAGAAGGCTAGTATAAAGAAACTAGCTCAACAAGTCTTTATATCAACATTCGACTCTGGTCTATGAAACCTCTATCAGTATCAGGTGGTGCCAATGATAGACCCATGGCTACTTCAATCAAAATAACGCTAATAAATATCTAACTCTACGGCAAGATGAAATAAATATAAGGAATCCTCCGAAGTAAGAGAGGCTCACCAATCAGTTGAACGTCTTAAATCCTCAACGATGCGTCTGTTGACGATCTCCAAATCATGTATCTATATCTTGAAACGATACAATCCCAGAGGGCTAAGGATATTAAGGTTCAACCTCCTTAAGGATCTAAGGATATTAATTTCATCATCCTCAACCTTCAATCAATAGCTTGGGGCTTAGAAACCATCATTAGGGAACAATCGAATAGATAAATCATTAGAGTTTATTTATGGAGACTCAAGAGACTATCAAGTTCTATTAATCTATCATCATTCTCACATTCACAATCACAAAAGCAAATGAACCAAACACTTGAGACTCAAGAGACTATCAAGTTCTATTAATCTATCATCATTCTCACATTCACAATCACAATCTCTATCAACATTTTCAATCAAGGCTCTCGACTCAATCTCTATCTTCATTCATGCAATCTTTATGAAATAATAAGTAGGGTTTTGCAATATCTCGTAAAAATATTCAATTCAAGAAAATAAGTTTATGATGATCATCAACGTATGAAAATACATATAATAAATATAATTTCTCAAGAAATAATCAAGAATCATGTTTGTAGACTCAAGAACCTTCAACTCTCATCTAAGATCATCTATGGGGCACATGAAAGAACAATCCCATGTTTTTGTTTAGCCTTACATACCTGGAACGTTGACATCAATAATCGAATTTGGATGAATACTAGCTTTCTTGGAGCAAATCCTTGATCTCGTTAGTTCCTTAGAGAGAAAGAACTTGGAAAGATATTATTTGAAGGGCTTCTCCCTGATTCTTGAATTCTTGACTTAGAATTTTTAGAGTTTTGATGAAGAACCCTGCATTCTTGAAAAAGAAGAATCAGGAAATTCTTTCTTTGAATTCTTGAATTCTTCTTCTTGAAACCCCAGGTTATGGTGTAAGGTTCTATTAGAGATTCATGAATAGATAAAGAAATTGGATTTGGTAGATTGAAAAACTCACCTTAAGGATAAATCTTGAAAGCTAATCCTAACTTGATGACTTTCTTGATGATTCTTGAGTGTTTATCTTTAGGAGTGAAGGGAGAGGGGTTTGGTTATGAAAACTGACGTTTTATGCATTTTGGGACCTTAAATAGACCCCCAAAGATTTTAGGATAAAAGTTCTCAAAATAAAAAGAAAGAAAAATGTCATGGCTATCTAGTGAGGGTCCGCGTTTGGTCCGCGACGTGGCTCTGTCGTGGACCTTCGGACAGCTCTGCACCCCTTAACTAAAATGGTCATAACTTTCTACTCCAAACTCTGATTAAGGCGAAATCGAATGCTTGAAAAGCTAATTCAAATATATTCAATTTGATATATTATAGGTCACCTAACTCATTATACTTTAGGAGATATGGTCATTGAAAGTTGACCCTTCTATCGGCTCATATGAAAACTTAGTTGCTAGAAATTCTTTGGACTTAGCTTGGTATAAAAGATCCCTTATGACTCTAAATCACACCTAATATATTTTAAATACTTGGGAATTAATTCTAGCATGTATATACAACCTACAAGTCATTGGTTCACCTAACTTTTATAAAATCTTACATTAGAACTACGACCTCATATCATCTCCAATTTATTCTCACACTAAGAAATCGACTTTAACATCTATGCTCAGTTAAGAATTATCAATTAGAATCCTATATCATATGAATGATGGCTCAATCTTAGCTAAAAAAAATTAAGGTGTTACAATCAAGGGATTATTAATACTGGGTTTAGTAATCCTTGGATAATAATGAAAATGACTTAACTATCCTTTAAAATAAAGGCTTACAATTTTTTTTAATAAATTAGTTTAAATATGTGTGTTGAACATGCATATTGCGTCAATTCATATAAAAAGACAAGACAAATAATCTATTTATAAAAAATTATTTAATGATACATTGCATGCAATTTTTTAAATAAATAATGAAAATAAATATAGGAGTACCAAAGATGAAATTTAAATTGAATTTAAAATATGAAGTACCATTAATTACAACAAAAAATGGAGTCATGTCACTCCTACGGTAGTAGTGATTTTATTTTGCCAAAAAATTATGATAATTTATATTAACATTATATTTTTATCATATATTTTACTATAATTATATTTTTTAGGATTCCTTAATCTTTAAAATATTTTTCTCTTATCATATATTTTAGAAATCTTTAATTATTAATTATTCTAATACCTCTATTTATATATTTTAGAACTCCTCAACTTTTAACTATATTTTTCTCTTATCATATATTTTAGAAATCTTTAATTATTAATTATTCTAATACCTCTATTTATATATTTTAGAACTCCTCAACTTTTAACTATATTTTTCTCTTATCATATATTTTTGTACTCCTTAATTTTAAAAGATATTTTCCTCTTATTATATATTTTAGGACTCCTTAATTTAAATATTATAAAGATATTTAGATATTATAATTTAAGAAAAATATTAATCACAATTTTATCTATATAATGTCTTTTAATGAAGGATAAAATTGTGTCAAGTTAAATAAATATTTCTAAGAACATGCATATTTTAATATAGTATAGATAGATAGGGATTATAATTTTTTTATTTAAAAGGGAGTATGATTTTTTTTAAAAGAAAAATAACAAACATGATGACAAAATTATTTTTGCTCTAGCTAGTTAGAAGGCTATAAAAATAATATTATTTAGTAATTATCTACATGGAATATAAAATTTCATAATAATTCAAGTGTACAATTGAAAAAAAGTTTTTGGCATTTTAAACCAAACACAAAATTAAATGGAAAGCAAATGAACCAAACACTTGACAAAAAATAATCTCTACATTATTAATTCCTGCATTATCCATCTTTGTACCAAATGACCCCTAACTATACAAAAGGAAACTATGCTTAGACACAAAAAAGAAAAAGTATTTATGCTTAAATGTCCCATTACTTACACAGAGGATACTAATAGGGTATCAATATATCGACAGAGTATCATAGAGAATACCGATATGGTATCAATATATGGACGTAACATCATTGAGGATTGAACTCAACCCTATGTGATACTGGTATGGTATCAACATACTCTGTCGATATGTTGATATCATATCGATATCGTATACTCAATCTATATTGATATTTTATTGGTATCACGTAGAATTGGGCTCTTCGTTAAAAGATAAATAAGAAACAATTAAGAAAAATAATTAACCAACGATGGCAGACTTCAGACAAGTGCTATTGCGGTTCTTTCTTCTTCACGTAGATAGTTACATAATTTACACAAATTATTTGTCGTATTACTGAATTTTGTGTGCATCAACTACGATAGATAAAAATAAATAAATTACACAACACTCAAGAAATCAAACCTTGAAAAATTAATCTACCTCATTTCATGATTTTACCACTATTAATATCAAGATTCTGATATAATAACAAAAAGTGAATTTGTTGGATAGATTTGAGGGTGGATGGCAAATGAATGTCATCTAGCATTGTCTGATAAAACGGATACCCATAATTATATTTATTTTTCAGTTAGAACATATAATATACCATAATTTTCGGGTCTAAAATTAGGTTCTACAGCAATAAGATCTTTATTTTTGTTCTGTGGTGGCTAAACTTTGAATTGTTTGAAAAAATTTGACTGTCATATAAATAAGGAAAATAATATAATTAGGCAAACACATTATATGTATTTACATTATACAATTATAGTTTTAAAAAAATTACAATCTATAGCTATAGTTATGATTTTGTTGCTATAATTATAGTTTTATTGTTATTTTCTCTCTTCTCTCGTCCTCTCTCTCGCCTCTAGCCTCTCTCTTGAGGATGACAATGGGGCGGATGCGGGGCGGGTTGAGGTCAACCCACAAATTTTTTTCAACCGCCCCGCCTGCCCCTCATGATAATTTTTTTTATTTTCAACCCGCCCCGCTTAAATTTTAAAGTTATTTCATTTTTTAATTGAATTTAATTTTTTTGGCTAATTAACGTCTCAACAGCTAATTAACTATTTTTAGTTGACATTTTAACAATTGTTTCTTAATCATTCTTTATATCTTTAATTTTTACTAATTAGAAAAATTTTATTTCTTCGAATTTCTATTTGGCTTTGTAAACCCGCAACCCGCCCCGTCCCGCATAGCTCTAAACCGGCCCCATACTCGCCCCTCCCCGCTTTGTTGTCATCCCTACTCTCTCTCTCCAATTTCTTGCAAATATACAATTATAAATGTATATCAGCCGCATATATAGAATTATTTTGACAAATATACACAGTCAATTAGACAGATATACATATACAATTCACCTCTCTCCACTCTCCTCCCTCTCTTGATCTCGATTGCCTCTTTCCTCCCTTCTCTCAGTCTTGCTTGCCAGATATACAAATATATATGTATATTAATTACACATATACAATTATTTGATAGATATAGACATACAATTTGACAAATATACATATACAATTCGTCTCTCTCCTCCTTCTCTCAATCTCACTCGCCTCTCTCCTCCTTTTCGGGTCACATAGTTGAGGTTATATTCTATAATTATGTAAAATATAATTATTTGACTATATTAAGTTTGAAGCTAAAACTATTTATGAAAGTTTCCCTATAATAAAGGGCTAGAAATGTCGATTCCTACACTTGTCTCCAAATTGGCTATTCATAATTTCTTGTTTGATATAGGGCTCTATGGTATGCGGACTATATTATTTTAATTATAATCTCTAAATTAATTTATCCCATTTGAAAGATGACATAAAATAATTTCAAATTTGATAGGATGCATAAAGTGAATTATTTCAGGACTAAAATCTTATACAAATTTGTTCCTAAATTTCATTTTGGCATTGCAACTCAATCTTATTCCATTTTAACTCTTCAATTTTAATTTTCATGTTCCATTTTGACACCTATCCATGGAATCAACAAAATGAGAAGAATGTACTTCACATGCCATGATACTAAAATCAATTAAAAACACATACATAATCCCTCTAATGTACCCTTATTTTTCATTTTAACACTCTTTCTTACTTTTGTTCCATTTTAACCTTTCAACTCTATTTTATATCTATATAATTTAAATACAATTACTGATTTTATAATATTTAAAATGTTAAAATGAAAAAATAAAGATAAGTTGAAGGGGGTATGTATGTGTTTTTAATTGGTTGTTATATAATATACTCTGTTTATTTTGTTGATTTCTTGGACAGAAATGTCGAAATATAATATGAAAATTGAAGTTAAAAGAGTTAAAATAAAATAAAACTGAGTTAAAATGCAAAAATAAAATTTAAAAACAATAGGGTCTCAATATATATTTGCCATTTCATTTTATTTTTTTCACCAATATAGTGGTTGGGTGAATTGACACCACTATAGTTTTATTTTCAAAATTACTATAGAGGAAATATGAAATCCTGCTTTCTTGGGAATTGGAAAAATTCCTATACAAAGCAACTTCCAAGTATTGTGATTTGCAAGCTGGCTAATTGCTGGACAGCCCAGACCAATATTTATGTTTTTTGTTGTTGGCCCAATACCAAAGGTTTGTCCATGGACAATAATAGAGATATTTTGGATTTTCTGGTGGACTATTAAATTGCATTTTTTTATTGCCTTCTGCTAATTGGATATAAGCCATATAAGGTTACAATTTAAAGTTCCTTCTTACGTTATATTTAATAATAACATATTCAATATAATTTATAAATAAGATTCGAAGAAGTTTACGTATATGCAGTTCTATTCCTACTTTGTAAAGTTAAAAGGATTAGTGTTTTTGAAAGTCCTCAACTTAAATAAAACATATAAAAATTCAAGTAAGAAAAATGAAAATGAAGATGCAACAAATAATATGATAACTAAAATAATAGAAACAACAAGTAGCAGCGAAATCCAAAGACACGATATATATACTGTGCTATGAATAATAACAATAATTATCTCATAAAGGAAACTAAATAATGTTCGATTACTTACTAATTTTTAACCCTAATCATCGATTTGCATAGTTTGATCTTGTTTAGGATCATGACTTTGATAAGCTGCGAATGTATCATGTTATGTCTAATAATAAGTTTTTCACAATACTTCTCTAGATTATAAAATTTGCCTCTCCTCATACTTGTCATAGACAAACTCTCACACCTTTTCGTTGGAGTATCTATGTATTACATTTTTACATGTCTGAGCCATTTCAAATTCACCTCCCTCACTTATCCATTACGGAAGAGAATCCCAAGTTATCCCAGATATTTTCATTATATTCTTAATCCTATTTCTCCTAACATATTTACAAATTCGTCTTAACATTTTATTTCTATTATTCGTGGATTTTTTAATATGTGATAGCATGTCAATTACTATTTTTACGAGACTATCAATTGTGGGTTATGCCAATATAAAATTTGAGATTAAATTTGTTGAGAAAATGATTGTAGCTAGCTAAAAATAATGATAAAATCTATACCAACCCACTATATGATATAAAATATGAGATTAACTATTCTAGTTATAATCTCTCGTGAGCTATCTTGTTTTGAGCCAAATGATTTTTGTTAATGTTAGTAAAGTGATTAATTTATAATAATTTAATATGTGACTCAATTATGTAAATATTCTTTTTCACTGCTGATGCATAGAATTAATTTTGTTTGTTTAAGTTAGTGGGAATTTTTAGAAAGTGCAAGTAAGTTTAATTTTAAAGCATTGTCCACTTTTTAGAACCTCATTCACCTGCCAGAAATCTGTCTTCTCAATGTCTTTTGGTAGTAGTAAATATATAAATAGCTGCCTCTTTTTAACTAGCCAGATAGTCTAAAAAGTGTTACTCTAAAGCACCAGTTAAATCAATGCCTTCTTTTGTCTTCTAACTTTTCCCACTTTTAGGCTTTAATTTCTCATCACCTTATTCTCTCTTTCTTTTTCTCCAATTTTTGAATTGTGCGTAAGGAAAGAAGAAATGAGGAGGAGGATTATAAGATAAGAATCGAACCCTTACCAATAAAGTTGAAGTTCAGGTAGTTCAACTACTTAAAAAAAAAGAACATAAAAGAAAATTCTCACTAGCGAAAAGTCATCTAGAGCATTGAGTTAATCTAATTTAATATGAAATTTTTGTCAAATTAACTTTTGATAAATGAAACATGAAAAATACATACTTCCCTTGTCCAGGGAAAAAGAAGAACAAAATTATCCAATTTCAAGGCCAAAAATGACATTTCCCCCCTTGTTTTTTCGAACTTAAGAGAGATTAAAACCTCTTTTAAAGAACTTTAATCAATCTATTTAACATATCTTCAAATATACCCTAGTCGATAAAAAATTGCTAAAAATCACAATATTTTTCTGAATCTTAAGCATGAATTGGCAGCATTTATCTGAAATATAAAAAAAAAATTCATTCAATTTCAGATGGGCCTGGTATATTATGGTCAAAGATGGTAGTAGGGAAAAAGAAATAAAATTATCCAATTAAGCTTTCAAGTTCAAAAATGACATTTCCGGCCTTATTTTTTTTGGAGCAATTGTTAGCTGGGAGGGTATTTTTGACCTACTCAGAAGACATTAAATTTGTGAGCTAGTTCACTAACGACAAGATTATAATTTTGCCAAAAATGTAATAAAAGATTAAAATTAATCTATTTTGAATAATTCAGAAGTATTTTATCTTTTTAAAATCATTTTTAAGAAGAATAATGTTTAACTTTTATTTAATTAAGATTTGAAGTAAATAGTCGTAATTTACGCATGACTGAGACAGAATATTAGAGTAGTGTATTTTTTATAAGCTTATAATTAGTATGCTCATTATGCTAAATGGCTAATTATATTAGGAAATGATGACAAGAGAATCAGGACCATTTCTTTATCTGCTTTTATTTTTACAGTACCACTTTTTCTTTCTGTCTTCAATTAAAAGTAGAGTTGACAAACACTTTCACCCTCATCCATAAAGTTTATTTATCATTAATTCAACAGATTATAGAGCTTAATTTTTTTTATTACTCCTGTCATTTCTTTTCCTTAATTTAGTATACAACTTTAACCATAACAGTTGATTTATATTCTTCAACTTTTAACATGATATCGCAGTTAAATTATTCATGGCTACTCTAAAACCCCACACAAAAAGGAAAAAGAAAAAACAATTACTCCTAGTAATTTAACTTTTATACAGTGACAGTGTACGTAATTTTCACATTATGATCATTGTATTTTAATCTATTGTAACATGTAACTCACTCTATGTTACAATGTACCTATCTCTGCTTATTAATTATGAATCATTATTATATTTATCTCTTAGAAAAATTGATAGTTTAAATTTTCTTTTACGATATGATCATTACACTATTAAAAATGCAATTTTGACAGGGAATTAGCTCATAGAGAATTTTTTTTTATGGTTTTTTTATTAGAATTCTCATAATATCAATGATATTAGGATAGAAAATTCGTTCAAAATTGTAATGACCCAGCCCGCCAGTGATATCGTTTGCTTTGGGTTTAGGCTCGCATGACTTTAAAAACTTCCTGATAAGTAATGACAGAGTCCGCTAGTGATATTGTCCCCTTTAGGCCTAGGCCTGCATGACTTTAAAACGTGTCACTAGTAAGTAAGACTTGTTTACTTATATACCCAGCATTTCTCATCTCAAGATAGGTTGTTACAAAAATTTAATATCTTTTAAGAAATATTAAGATATAGAATTTAAACTAGCTTGATATAGAATAGTTTTGAACTAATTTTGCATGATATTGAAGTAGTAAAATAGAAAACACAATCATATCAAAGATTTACATGCTTGTAAGTGAAGTGGGATCAATGATAACCTTCCCTTTCTTACTTTTTAATAATATAATTAGTAGTAGAAGAAGAAGCCACATCATATATATTAATATCTTCTTCTAAAATTTTGATTTGATATAAATTAACCACTACTATTTCTTTATGAGCTGATAAGATACCATGATTAATGAAATAATCATATAATTATAAGTTTCATTTATTAATTACCATACTTTTTATAAGAATTGTTTCCCACAGATCAAATTATCAAAATATATATATTAACAGCCAGTTTTTGATTCTTAAATATAATGGTCCCACGCAATATTGCTAGAAGATTTATCTAGGCCTTCTTATCGTTTTCCCAATTTATTTCAAGATTTAAAGATTATTAAAATATTTTTTCTTTTTAATTTGGATTTAATTTATAGAAAAAATAATAAGAAATGAACGATACTCGCTCCGTTCACTTTTATTCGTTACATAT
>DF361357.1:24760-38551 GCA_000787875.1 Solanum virginianum | reverse complement strand
CGTTCACTTTTATTCGTTACATATCGCTTTATGAGAGCCAATGTGACTAATTGGTGAAGTTAAGATGAATTAGATTAACATTTAGATATATATAAGTTACAGTCTTGTTCATATTAATATGATAAATATACATAGTAAAATATTGGTCAAATTTTATATTATTTGACTCTCGAGAAGCAAAATGTGACAAATAAAATTGAATAGAGGGAATACGAGCCCAAGTTTTCTATATAAATAGTGTTTCTTTGATTGGAGTGGATAAGATAAATTTATTGTAGTATTAATTATTTGATATTCTAAAAGATGGTACGTGCGATATGTTCATGAAATGACTGGAAATTTATTTTACTGTTGCTTTTTGTTAATTAAATGACTGGTTAGACTTATTATATAAGGCCTTCAAAAGTGTACTCATTTGAAGTGATCCATCCTTAATGGAAGAGTACCATGGAAATCATGGTACCGTGATAATTAATTTGACGTATTTAATTTTGGTAAAATGCCAAATGAGTTCATAGAACCAGATATCTCTAAATTTAAAGATGATAATGAAAATTAAATACTTATATTACAAAACAATTGAATTTCAAAAGGGACATAAAAGAAAATACTACTAACTAACATGAATAATAATGAGATGATTAAGATTTTTTTCACTTTAATTCGAGGTATCAAATTTGATTTCTTCTTTTATAGAGCATCTCTTTTAATGGGATTTTTTCTATTCTTAGGATTCTGAGTCCGAAACATTTAGTTAAGTGTGGAAATATTTTTCCAACGAAACTTATGTTGATGAAAATTTACATGTTATAGATTAACTTCTGAATTTTAAGATAGGTGAACCTTATTATATTCCATGTTTGTTTGAGATGAGCAAAGTGACGTCAAGTATCAAATTAAAGTAAATGATAAACATGTTTTCCATGACTATTGTGAGGGCAAGTTCGGTGCAATAAAGCTCTCGATGTCTTAGAGTCCGGGAAAGGACCCAACTACAATGGTCTATTATACTCAATCTTATCTTGTATTTCTACAGAGACTGTTTCTCGTGACTACCATGTTTCAAAAAAACTAAAGCACGTTTTGACGTTAGAGAAAATTGATAAGTTACATATGTATGAGTTTTAAAGTTTCTTGTTGAGAGATTCTTTTAGACTCTATACATTGGACAAGTTTGTAGTGTAATGTTGTTACGCTTTATGTATTTGATGAAAAGTCTATCTCAATGTGTATGTTTTGAGTTCCAAATATTTTATTTTGAATTGTAATTTGTGATATGTGCATGACTATATTGGTAAAATAAATAATTAGATTTAGTTCTTACCTGCTTAAACTGTCTTGAATATTTGATCATGTTTTATTAATTTATTATGATTATTAATAGTTTAATCTCAAAAATAAAAGACTCGTTGTTTTTAATAAATGTAAGAAATTTTTAGCATGTATATAACTTTGCTTTTCCAAAGAGCTAAGAGCAGTTACCTATTTCATAAAATTCTTAATCACAGGGAAATATTTTATATGCTTTGCTATACTAGTTGATTAGCTAGGAGCAGTTTCCTTTTTTTGGGTTCTAGAAAAATTATGCGGATAAGCAAATATATACCAGTTGATTAGCTAACATAGTTGTAGTTAGAATTAATTACGACTCGTGACAAACGTGTAGTTGTAATTACAGTTTGACTTTTGTATAATTCGCGCAATTTATACAAACGTCATGCGCGATTATATAAAAGGTGTGCGCGAATCAAATTATATAGCAAATTATATAAGCGCGAATCAAATTATATAGCGAATTATATAAATATTGTGAATTATACAAACATTGTGCACGAATTATATAGCGAAATATACAAATACTTTACCAAAACTATGAATTGTATAACGAATTATATAAATGTATACAAATACTGCGCGAGTTATACAAATACTGTCATAACTATAATTACGCTATATAATTACCCAAACTATAATTATAGAGCATAATTAAGATATTTTTAAATGACTATTCGCGAAAATTCCTAGTTTTTATTTGTGGATGATTGAGTTGTCTTCTTTGTGGAACTCAATTATCACATTTGTTGCTAATAACATCGAATTCTTTCAGTAAAATCAAAGAAAATTTGCTCTCATTGTGGATTTTTGATTTTTTTTTTCTTTAAATTAGTAAAGAAATAATTTACCTCCTGCTAGTGGATTTAGCTTGGGCTGAAAGATTATTTACCTTGCACAATTATTACATCCTATATATTACAAATTTCAAGTTGAAGGCTAATAAGATCTTTTCTTCACTTTTCCACATCCTCCATAAAAGAAAAAAATCAGATTAGATCAGATCCATAATGTCAGATTATTGGATTTAAATTCAAAATTGGTTAAGTGAGCTAAATCTAGTGGGATTGGGGCTCATAATTGCATATCAAAAAATGAGAGAAAATGGTATTGAAAGATCTTATTCTATTTTTTCCATCAATTTTGTGAGATCTATGTGTTGATCCATTTAGATTAACAATTCTATTTTTATTATAAAAAATAATGTGCCATCATGACTCGAGAAATTGAATCGTGAAAAATTGATATTTGAGTGCAGTTTGTTGGTATTGCTTGTTAAAAAAAAAACATAAAACTAGTGTTATAGCGAATAAATTAAGAATGTTATGTTTGTAAGGTAAACAAAAGGGAAGAGTTCATAGAACCAGATATCTCTAAATTTAAAGATGATAATGAAAATTAAATACTTATATTACAAAACAATTGAATTTCAAAAGGGACATAAAAGAAAATACTACTAACTAACATGAATAATAATGAGATGATTAAGATTTTTTTCACTTTAATTCGAGGTATCAAATTTGATTTCTTCTTTTATAAATAAAATTTTCAATGTGCAAATTAAAATTTAATTAAATTTTATGCCAGAACTGAACATCGAGAGTGAAGCCAAAGGAAAAAGGTCACATTAAGTTAATATTCCACACTCTTTTTTTTTCTTCTTTTTGTTACTGTTTCTGTTATCTCCTTTTTCAAAAATTTCTTGTAATAATAGCATTGTTAGTATTATTCTTCTGTCTACATAATGTGAAAGGAAGCGACCATACAATATGTCGAAAAATATTATAAACGAATCAACTTGCAGCAAAAAATATTTTTTCTCCACACCAATTAAATTGTGCGTGCACAACACATTTACGAAAAAAAATTATTTTTGTTTTATGGCAAAATATATTTTCTGAAATGAACTTAAAAAAAAGTGAAAAAAATCAATGGTCAAATGCCCTTTAAATCTGATTATTAGAGTAATATTAAAAATAAATAATTTATTAAAATGATAATTCACAAGTACCTTTTAAATTATGATTAGAATTCTAACGATACACCTAAACTTCATTAGGGTACTATTATCCCTCTAAATAATTTTAAAAGGGGATACACACATCCCAGAAGCTGATGTGGCATAGAGAGGCAAGCGAAAACATTATACACATGTCCTTTTTTAATTGGTCTGTTTACAAGTAGTTAGTACACATAATTATTATCATTAAAATTTACATATATTTAATTATTCTTACTTTTGTAAAATATTTATTTTAGTTTTTTCTCACTTTTAAACTTTTTATTTTTTTCCTTTAATTAATTTCTTATCCTTTCAATTTTAATTATTTAAAAAAAATGTGTGCATTTTTTTTAGAAAAAGAGTTAAAAAGTGTCCCTTACTTTTTAACGTTTTAATTTTTTTTTTAATTTTTTTCACTTATTTTGATATTCGTGAATTAACTTATATTAAATACAAGGCATTTGGAATAAAATTTGAAATCAAATCAAAAGAAAAAGCAAAGAAAATGAAAGGAATAAACAAAATCAATAGAGAAAAAAAAAGTCTATACATGGCAAAAGAATTTTAAAAAAAAATTATCTGTATTTACTTAGTTTAAACACGAGATAAAGAAAATAAGAATATTTTAAAATTTTTAAAAATATTTTTTAAAAGAATAAAAATATTTAAAAAGGCAATTAATTTTTTTTTAAATTAAAAATTATTTACATACATGGTGGGCCCGCGTTATACAAATGCAACCAACTTACCACGCTGAAGGTTTCATGCCAGTACAAAAGGTGCATAAAAATGCAAAAAATATAAATTTGAGAAGATAATAAAATTCTATTTATGTTAAAACGTATAACTGGAATTTTGCTCATAATTTAGGGATACTTATGCATTATTTCCTTATTAAAGTTATTATTAAGTCAATTATTACTTCTTTTAAGGAAAAAAAATTAGATTAGTAATTTTAATGAAATTTTAGAATGAGTATTATGTTCTCATTCAATAATTGTCACTAGAAATAGACTAATTTATCTCTTGTTATTGAGATAGTTTTAGTATTACATACAATTTCATATGCTGATTTTCAATACTTATTTTATTACATACAAGTGATTTTATAAAAAAATATTACTATAAATAAATTGAAATAAAATAATGATTATTTGAAAGGAGTTAGGTTTAGATTATGAGAAAGAGGAAGGTGACAGTTTCTCCATAATTATTCAAGGATACCATGTAGTGAATGAAATTGTTCGTTTTTAATTAGAGGTTTTGAATTCGAATTATATATATGAAAAATTCTTAATAAAAATTATTTTTTCAAATAAAAATTTACATAATATAAATTTAAAATAATAAAATTTTAATACAGATACTGAATCTCGAATAAAAAAAAAGAAAAAAAAGAAACAGTTTCTCAATATAAGTGGATGGGTGTAATCCACTTGCATTTGGATAGCGTAGGGTTGAAATTCAACAATTATTTTTTTCCTTTTCTTGTTTCCTTGTGTATATTTTCTTGCAAGGATGTGGAAATTGCAGTAAACAATCCATGAGTTTAAGTTATTTACAAATCAGTCATTTAACTTAATATTATTGCAAATCCTACCCATAAATAGCATCTGTCGAGAGCATCTAAGCAAAATCGTTTTTTAGTTTTTCCATTTAATTTGTATAGAATATTCATATCATAATTCGGTTAAATTTGAATTCACACATTACATAGTTTATTTATGAGATTTTTAATTAATGATGAAAGGATCCTGTACCATTTTGTTACAATATGTATTGGTAAAATTATTTTTAATTTTTTTTATTCAATATCCAATATATACATTGAAACTAAATTTTAATTCAAATTCATGCATTTTGGAAACTACAGCTCAGGTCTTTCATTTGTAAATAAATGTTGTATTCCAAATATTAAACCCATACATGTTTTTCTCCCCTTTTTGAAAATTATCATACCAATGTTTATTCTCTCAAAATTACTGTTGTATTGCTTCTCCATTGCAATTTATACAAAACTTATTTCCTTTTTACATTGTTAAGTAAAACAATGTTATATCTCTAAATTTCAAAACAAATTATTTAAATTTTTATTTTACCTTTAATGAAAAACTTTTATATTCATGAAAATATTATGACATGCATAATAAATTTAAATTTCATTTTAAACAATATTTTTTTTAAAACAAACTATTTCTTTCTTAAATTTCGTCTATAGTTAAATAATCTCATGTAAATTAAAATGAGGGTATACCAGAATCAATTAGAAAAGAACCAAGATTTGAGGGTTTTTTTGCCCGACTTTTTAGTAAGAATACTAATTTTAAGAGCGAGTCATTATCCTTCTTCGATCATGATTGTTGAACCTGCAAGCAGACAACTAATGTGTTTGACTTATTGGATTGCATTCTATGATCGGTCCATGATAACTTGATGCTAAAAGCGTCCTTCAAGTGATCTCTTAGTTCCTTGAGGGGAGGGGGGGATGGGATCGAACCCCTCTGAACTTTCCTTCCTTCTTATTTTTATTGCATTTCGCTCAAAGTTTTGAATGGAGATAGTGCATCCAAGTTGTTTGCAAGGGCTAACTTGGTCCTTTTTTCTAAAAATCTCAGATGAAAAAACTTCAGAAGAGTCACCTACTCCAACTATCGTCTAATATTATGACAAATAAAGAAAAGTGAAAACCATCAATTATCTTTTGAATCAAAAAAAGAAGCAGCAAAGCTTTGGAGACTACTTCACTCGGGGGTAGAACAATTTCTCAAAAGAGCAAATATATTTTTATTGATATTTGACTATTATAGATTTTGAATTTCAATTCTCTCACAGAAACTAATACTTCAAATTTGAACATAACAAAACCATAGTGACCCTAAAGGAAAATAGCCAAAAAGACAAGGGGTTCCTCTCACCATACAACCTTTGGCATTAACCCCTAACATGTATACAACATATGATTAGGACGTATGCTTGACTTACATGCCTATTTTATTTTCTGTTTTTGAAAAAAATAATTAAAAGACAACACAAGATATTCAAAATAATAGTACTAAATTTTATCAAATTATAAAAAGCTAAAAAAAAAGTTTCAAACACACACTAATTATTTAAAAATTATTTTTGAAGGAACCTACACTAAATTGAAATCTAAACGACAATAACCTTTTTACAAAAAAGTTCAGAATATTCTTTAAAAATTATTTCCAAAAAATGCAAAATTTTCCCTTAAAATTGTTGAAAAATTAATTTTTGTAAATCTAAAAAAACTCCTAAGACCAAAATCCAAAAGAAATGGCAAAAGAAAAAGACAAAAGCAAGGCTTAAAGAAAAGCCCCCTCAAATAATGAAGAAGCAGATGTGTGGAGAGCCATTGGATTTTGCAGGCTTACCATTTTTCACAAACAAAGAAGCCATTGGAGAATCCCAATGCTACCTTCACCCCACGGCCCTCCATCCACCCCACCCCACTCCACTCCACTCCATTGATTCACTCTAATTCAGTATTCACTCAACCCCCTCTGTTTTTAAACCCCAGGAATCAAGCTTAAAATCTTGATTAGTGATAAAAAGAACCCTTTTTTTCATCTTCTTCAACTCTTCCTGGATCTGGAAAAAAAGTATTTTATTACTTGAAGAGGGGGTTTGGGTTTGTGTTTATTATTATATTTGTTTATAAATAAACAATTCATTCAGATGTCAGAGAGACACTTCCCATAAATCTAAACCCCATACTCACCCACCCCCACATGAGTGGTAGTGACAATCCTTCGGAGATGTCTGAAGATGAGGAGCGTCCTTGTCCTTCAGATCTCACAGGCGGCGCCACCGCAAAAGCAAAGAACTGTTGCTTTAACGCCGCCGTAGGTGGGGGGATTTTTAACTATTCGCCACACCCAGATCAAGTTCTTGAAAATGTGCTAGAAAACGTTCTTTGTTTCCTGACTGATCGCCGTGACCGCAACGCTGCATCCCTTGTTAGCAAATCTTGGTATCGGGCTGAGGCTTTAACCAGATCCGAAGTCTTTATTGGCAACTGTTATGCTGTTTCGCCTGCCCGAGTTACGGCCCGTTTCAAAAGGGTGACCTCTGTAGCCATTAAAGGAAAACCTAGGTTTGCTGATTTCAGTTTGCTTCCTCCAGATTGGGGTGCCCACTTTACTCCTTGGGCTTCTGTTTTGGGTGATTCTTATCGTGGGCTTGAAAAATTGTACCTCAAACGCATGTCCATATCTGATGATGATCTAGGTTTGTTGGCGCGTTGTTTCCCAAGGTTCAAAGAGCTTGTTCTCGTATGCTGTGAAGGTTTTGGGACTAGTGGACTTGCTATTGTAGCCCGCGATTGCAGGTTAGTATTGTTTTTTGGGATATAGATCTGTTTCTGTGCAAACCCTTTTGGTAAAAAGTTCAGATTTTTCATTTCTAAAAAGATGAGTTCTTTTTCTGTAATGGGAAATTTACAGCTTAAACTAGTGTAGATATAGTGTTATTTGAATTTTTGCTTCATGTGTGCTGGTGTTTGAATTAGTTATGTGATTGAGTTGTTCACTTGAAACATGATGATAGTTCTCGAGGACACTAGCACTGAAGTTGTGTATTGAATTTGTGAGTTTGCCAGCTGTGAAATATGGTTTGGTGGTGTGATTTTCTTGTGCATAATTGAAGTTCTCTGGTGCAGGCAAATTAGAGTGCTTGATCTGATTGAGTCTGAGGTATCTGATGACGAAGTGGACTGGATTTCCTACTTCCCTGAGAGCAAAACATGTTTGGAGTCTTTGACCTTTGATTGTGTTGAATGCCCTATTGACTTTGAGGCATTGGAGAAGCTAGTAATCAGGTCGCCTAGTTTGAAGAGACTAAGGTTGAATAGGTTTGTTTCTATTACTCAGCTGTACCGGTTGATGATTCGAGCTCCACAGCTTACCAATCTGGGAACAGGCTCATTTGGTGCCTCAACGGTCATTGATGAACCAGATCCTGATTATGCTTCAGCATTTGCTGCCTGCAAATCCATTGTCTGTCTTTCTGGTTTCAGGGAAATAGCTCCTGAATATCTGCCTGCGATCTATCCGGTTTGTTGCAATCTGACCTCTCTTAATTTGAGCTACGCTGCCAACATTAATACAGAACAATTCAAAGCTGTTATCAGCCGCTGCCATAAGCTCCAAGTATTGTGGGTATGTGGTTGGAATTTGCTAAATGTTCTTTTAAAGGAAATTGGACTCTGGTAATAGTGCGTTATATTGAGCTCAACTTTGATGTTTCAGGTATTTGATTGTGTATGTGACGAAGGACTTGAGGCAGTTGCTGCAACATGTAAGGATCTGCGGGAGATTCGAGTTTTCCCTATTGAAGCTCGGGAAGATGCAGATGCCACAGTTTCTGAAGCAGGTCTCCTTGCAATTTCTGAGGGTTGCAGGAAACTTAAGTCCATCTTATATTTCTGCCAACGAATGACAAATGCAGCTGTTATAGCTATGTCAAAGAACTGCCCAGACCTTGTGGTATTCCGATTATGCATTATGGGTCGGCACTTGCCTGACCATGTTACTAATGAACCAATGGATGAAGGCTTTGGGGCTATTGTCAAGAACTGTAAAAAGCTTACCAGACTCGCTGTATCTGGTTTACTTACCGATAAGGCTTTCAGTTACATTGGACAATATGGAAAACTAGTCCGAACTTTATCAGTTGCTTTTGCTGGAGAGAGTGATTTGGCTCTGAAGTATGTGCTTGAGGGCTGCCCTAAGTTGCAGAAGTTAGAGATCAGGGATTGCCCATTTGGAGATTTGTCTTTGCATTCTGGTTTACACCACTATTACAACATGAGGTTCCTTTGGCTGTCATCTTGTAGAGCAACTCTACAAGGTTGTCAGGAGATTGCGCGCCAATTGCCCCGTCTAGTAGTGGAAGTGATTAGTGGGGAGGATGAGGGAGGGAATGAGACTGGTGAGCATGTCAATACCTTGTACATGTACCGGTCTCTTGATGGACCGAGGGCTGATGTACCATCATTTGTGCAAATACTGTGACCGACCTTTTTAGAAGATAGGGATTTTCTGCAGTAATATTGATTGGGACCTTTGAGAAATGATTAACTATTTTCTTGGGAAGAGATGCTCTCCGGAAATCTGTTGTGACCCCATATGAAGGTGCGAGTTTCCTTCTTGAGAAAACGAATGGTGCACCACTTGCAAAGTCAGTGAGAAATCTATACTATATTCAATGCTGGTCTCCATGGATGTCATTGTATATGGTTCAGTACAGAGATTGTTTTTTTCCAGCAAAAAGCAATCTAGAAGACAAATGTTGTTGTATAAGTAATCTTATTGATTCCCTTTCTTTTTCTTCATATTCATGGAGCCTTCAATTAGCAAGCAGAGTCGTTGCTGAGGCCACAGTAGGGTTAGATATTCCAAACCGCATGGTGGCAGATCAAATTGCAGCTCAATGAGATTTCTAAGTGGCTCAAGGGAGAACGGGGCTATTCACAATCAACATATAGAAATACTCCTGCATTGGCTAGTCAAGTAGTATCTATTCATATAATTGAGGCCCTTCTTATTTTTTGTTTCATTGTTAGTTTAGAGTTGAAGTTTTTTTTTAGTTGGTGATAGCCTAATGCTCAGAAGGATACCGCAGTTGGATCTCTCCATCTCACTTTCTAGAAATATTTGTTCTTTCCAGGATGTGTTGTTTCCTAGCACCTGACTGTTGAATTTATTATTGTTATTTTTAGAAGAAATGTGAGATGGGTAATAAATGCCAAATATGCATGGACCAGATTGCTCTAGTGTGTGTTTTTCTTGCATTTTCTTTATGTGGAATGATAGTGAAGACCCATAAATGATGTGTGGAAAGCCTTGTTCAAGTACAAAATGCAGGACCCTCTCCTTCACTCTCTTTGTGGGATCCTTACATGACTCTTATCCTCTACCTTTCCAGCTGATGAATGGCCCTTAATTTACCCCTCCTCTGTCTCATCTGGAGGAGCCTTTGTAGTAGTGGAAAGGACAGTACAGCACACCCCTTATTTCCTGCTGATGCACCTTTATGATAATTCATTGAATGATTCTTTTGGATAAGAGGTCTTGAGGAGCCTGCTTTGTTATCTGCTTGCAGCTGCAGCATTCTTGATCTGTATTATTGACTACAATCCAAAGTGGGACCAATCACTAACGGATTGGTTTGATCATTTGTCTCCACCCCTTTATTTGATTTCAAGATAATAACAAAATATTAGACACTCGGGAGTCGATATAATCAGACTTCCCTGCTGATATTTTATCTATGGTAAAAAAGCAAAACCAAAGTGGGATCTGAGTATGTGAGTGATTGGAAACAAGACTTCCATTTTCTTTTTGTCTAAACATTTGTAGAGGATAAGTGGACCTCACCCCATTTTTGCTTTTCCTAATTGCCTCTCACTCCAACAGGCTCCATATACCACAAGTCAACAACTCCATTCTTCATCTCTTTGAAGGAGTTAAACACTATTTACTTCTCCATCCATGGTCTCTTTTGTGTGTTTTTAGAATAGTTTGCTTTTCACTTTCAAACACCAAAAAAGGCTCACAGGCCTTGGTAGGAAAAAAAGTGACACAACAGTGTAGGAGAAAATACATGGAAAGTGACCTAACAATAAGGACAGGCTAAGCATCTTTCAATCTTGGCCATGAAGACCACTTCTGATGGACACTTCTGACATAGTTAATGAATATGGACAACTTAATATATGTCCATAATTTACAAATGGTTACCCAAAGTTCCGCTCAAGTTTGCCTCAGTACCAAAAAAGAATCTTACTAGCTCAGTTGAGAGCTGATCGAAATGATTTTTTTAATCATTCAAAAAAATCTTAATGAGAGGTTCACTAGACACTGAGGCTGAGCAAATTAGGTAGACACATACATCAAAGTGCTTAAGCTACAAAGTTGAACTCCTTTAGCAAAAGTGGACCCCCTACTAGACTGATCATTGAGTTTTGGTGGGCCACGTGTACAGTATGGGAGGTGGAATACATTAATGTGCAACCTCTTGTTATGTCATTAAATTAATTAGTCATGCTTAATTACTTAATTAATACAACTTGTGAGTTCTGAACATCACTCACAATCACAAATGAAAACACTATTTCATGTCCCAACTTGGCCAATGATCTCGTCAGCGTCTACGCGTTTCTAAAAGTTGTACTATTCCACTAGCCCTTTGTACCTTTCTATTATCTCAAATTAAAAAAAAGTTCTATTACTAATATTTTTTATTTATTTTTCATTCGATGTTCGGTATCTGTATCGAAATTTGACTAATCTAAATTCGTGTTGTGTAGAACCCCATTTGCGGGAAGCATTCCCTATCAAAGGATTTTTCCATTTCAGCGGTGAACCCCAAACCACTGGTTAAGAGAGGAGCAGTCTCATCCACTACACCACAACCTTTGATGGTTACTACTAATACTTTACTTTCTCGATTCACTTTTATTTGTTCAATATGTTAAAAACATACTTCCTTCATCTCATTTTATGTAGCACCTATTGATTTGGTACTGTATTTAAGAAAAAAAGAAAGACTATTGAAACTTGTGGTCTAAAATTATTTTTAGATATTTGTGTAACTGAGAATTAGTTCATTAAGAGCAAAAAAGAAAATTTTAAGTTAAATTATTTTCAATTAGAGTAAATTGATATTCTTTTTAGACAAACTAAAAAAAATAGTGTCATATAAAATAAAACAAAAGGAGTATTTATTTTTACTTATTATTTTCGATATATATCAAGAGAACAAGTAAAAATGAATAAAAAGAAAAATTCGTATCAATAATTTATGCTTTAAAAATTTATGATAATTTAATTTGTAAGTATTTGTTATACTTTTCATAATTCATAGTTCTTAACATTATTTTTTTCAAATTTGAACATACATTTTTTTGATGGTACAATAAGTTTTCAAAACTGTAGCCCATCATATTCATTTGTATTATTTCTTATCAACAACAACAACATACCCAGTGAAATCTCACAAGTGGGGTCTGGGGAGGGTAGAATGTACGCAGATCTTACCACTACCTAAGTAGAGAGGCTGTTTCCGAATTATTTCTTATCAACTACGTGTTTTCATTATTTTTATTTTTCACTATCTTTGTAAAGGTGCTGTGTAATTTTTGGAAGTATTAGTTATATATTTTGGGTTGCATGGATATTATTAAAAAAAAAATCCTGTCCCACCCCTTTCGAAATAATCAAGATTGAATTATTATTTTTTATTTGATTTATAAATTTGAAAAATTGATATGACTGATTTAATTTGACATGATATGATATGACATGATACGATATGATATGATACATAAGAAAATCGACTTAAAATAATTTATATATATGCTTCTTTTTGAAATTATTAATTATAATCTATTCAAATATTATATTTATTCTGAATCTGTGTTTGTTAATTTAATTAGTAAAGTCGGTGAATCTTAAATAGGGATTAATGGCAATTTTTGTCTGTTTAATCAGATTAATGGCTTAACTAAGCACGAGGTCAACCACTAAAGTATATCCCCTTTACTCTCTTCCTCCTCCTCCACTTTCTTCTTTTACTTTTAAATATTTTTCCATTTTAAAAAAATTACATACGTGTCTTCTCCTCTTTCTTTTCTATTTTCTAATATTAAAATATCTTATCCTATTTTTAAAAACTTTTCTTCACCACTATTTCAACATTTGATTATTCTTCGATTAACTTGTACTAGTATGAGGTTATATAATAAATAAAATTAAACAGAAAATTAACTTTCTTAAGTAGGCGTTGAACGTTAAAAAGAGTGATATTTTAAATTAAATAGAGTTGGAAAAAATATTTGAAAATTAAAGTTGTGACTAAGCATGTATTTTTTAATTTTTTAAAAAATTAAAATTTAATAACTGAAAAAAAGGTTTTGAATATACAAAATTACCCCTATCATAGTAAATAATAGCGATAGTTTTATCAAATTACCCTTTGAATATAATAAATACAATATGATTTCATAAACTGGACTAATATTGTTGGATATCCCAAAATAACATAGTGGACAAGTAATGATGCACGGAAGAAGTGTGTGTATATATATTATCAATTAAACTTTTTATTCATCAATGCATAGTTGATTGATTCTATACGGCACATCTAGAAGAACAAGAAATAATTAGATGCCGCTCAATTACATAATTTTGAAAGTTTTTGAGTTTTCTATATGGCCTTATTAGAAATTTTATCCGATAATCTAAAATTACTAAAGCTCCAATACTAATGTCAAGCATCGAATAAATTATTTCTTTTAAAGTTTTATATAGAAAAAGCTGAAGAATAATAAAATAATTTATAATCATATAAATATACAAATCCAATTTTATATTTTTATATTTAGGGGAGGCTGAGACTTTGTACTTTGTTAGTTCGGCCTGCCTTGTGATCGGATC
>DF361358.1:34310-44394 GCA_000787875.1 Solanum virginianum | reverse complement strand
ATCTTGAATGAAACAATGCATATCGGCTTCTCTGGATCGACTGGCTCGGTTGTTTCAACACAGTATGTTCTAGGATGGAGCTTTAAAATGAATGGAATGGCTCAAGGACTTGATCTTGCTAGGCTTCCTAAGCTTCCTCGAGTTGGACCGAACAAACAATCTCAACTTTTGTTGATTGTTTTGCCACTGATATCGGCTATTGTTGTAGTAATAGCCTTCTCTGTGTTGATTTACTATGTAGGAAGGAAGAGGAAGTTCGCGGAATTGCTTGAAGATTGGGAGCTTGAATATGGACCTCATAGGTTCAAGTACAAAGATCTTTATATCGCGACTAAGGGATTTGCCAACAAAGAGTTATTAGGTTGTGGCGGTTTTGGCAGAGTCTATAGGGGAGTATTACCAACTTCTTCAATTGAGGTAGCTGTCAAGAAGGTGTCTCATGACTCTAAACAAGGACTGAGGGAATTTGTAGCAGAAATTGTTAGTATTGGTCGTCTACGCCACAGGAATTTAGTGCCACTTTTGGGCTATTGCAGGCGTAAAGGAGAGTTGCTTTTGGTATACGAGTACATGCCTAATGGAAGTCTCGATAAGTTCCTGTATGACAAACCAATATGTGCTCTCAGTTGGGACCAAAGATTTCGAGTCATCAAAGGTGTAGCATCAGCACTAGTCTATCTACATGAAGAATGGGAAAAAGTAGTAATACACAGAGATGTGAAGGCTAGTAATGTGTTGTTAGACAGTGAATTGAACGCAAAATTGGGAGATTTTGGACTAGCAAGATTGTATGATCACGGGAGCGATCCTCTTACTACACATGTTGTTGGAACTGTAGGTTACCTTGCCCCTGAGCAAACAAGAACTGGCAAAGCCACAACCATTAGTGATGTATATGCCTTTGGTGCATTTTTGCTTGAAGTTGCTTGTGGGAGAAGGCCAATTGATCCACGAGTGCCAGACGAGGACATCGTGTTGGTTGATTACGTATTTTCATGTTGGAGTAGAGGTGATATTCTTCAAGCTATTGATCAAAATTTGGGGAATGAATATGTTACAGAGGAAGTCGAACTGGTACTAAAACTCGGACTTGTTTGCTCTCAGACAGAGCCAACGACGAGGCCAAGTATGAGGCAAATTTTAATTTACTTGGAAGATATCATGCCTCCGCCATTGCCAGAGTGGTCGTTGTTACAAAGTTCATCCTCTAATTTCACATTTCCTGGATTTGATCATCACTTGGCTATGTCCTCATCATTTTCTGCAGATAAAGAACTTTCATATCCCTCCACTGATTCGGGTTCTTCTCCATTTACTGGTCCATGATTACAACTTAGAAGTCTTTCTATATTGCTTTGATGAATTATGATCCCAATCTCAGCGACAATAACAAGTATACTTCCCTCGCGTTAGCTATGTGAATTCTTATTGTCTATATCGTTTCAGTTAAGCTTGTTATATTCGTTACGATACAAATGATGGACTAATGTATACTCAGCTGATATTATTTCTTTGATCTATAATGTTATCGACATGTTTTGCTACTATCTTCATTTCAATTTATGTTGCTTGATTCGGGATTCAAAGGTCAAACTTACTAATGATTGGTGTGAATTTGGGCATAGATTCTTCAAATAAAATAAAAATTTGTACATATTTAAAATTTAATTAGTTGAATATATATATATATATATATATATACCAAAAAGGATTGGGACTTCCTCGAAAGGTCGTGGAAAAGAATAAGCAACACCTTTCTTTGGAAGAATAATAATAGGTCCATAGAGTGTTACTCTTAGCCATGAAATATGAGCATGTCAAAATAAAGTTCCTCTTTGACCAGTAATAGTGAAATTGTACACATAACTTTGCCCTGTCTAAAAATACTAACTAGCAGTCAAAAATTTGTATCCATTTTTTCTGATATTATATATGGATCAGGTATATCATGGTGAATTCTTCAAAAAAAATTGTGTATTCCACAATAGAATCTGATAAGTGAGATCTCGAGTAAGTATTTACATAATTTTCTTCTGTCCGAAGAAATGATTCATCGAAATAATGAGTCACCATTGATATCGATACATCTGAGATCGCCAAATACTTGGGAGTTCCTCTATTTAATTATTTTCCTTCTTGTTGCTGGATATCTCGTTCGGAGTCGTCTCACTCCATGCCTAGAAACATGTAATACACAAATATTTAGCTAATTATATTATTTTGATAAATGAGTTTAACTTTTATGGAGATTATTAGACTAGGTGCATAATTAGACTTGTGTGCAAGCTGAATATACTATTTGGTGTTGAGTTTAACTTCTACATGTTGATAATGTAAAAAGAAACGTTATATTTCATATTAAATAATTAAGTATACTCCCTTTGTTTAAAAAAAAATGATCTTGTTTGATTTGGCACGAAATTTTAAATTTTTTGATTTTGTGATTGTAAATTAAAGTTATGTCAAATGTACCAAAATGTTCTTTAATCTTGTAGCCTTAAACATGTCACATGGAAAGTTGAAATTAAAATGTTGTCAAAAAAAGAAAGAGGTCACTCTTTTTTAAACAGATTAAAATGAAAAGTATGTCATTCTTTTTTAAACGGACGGAGTAATAAATACATAGCTAGAGGTATCTGTGTTTAACGGGTGAGATTCGTAACCTAGAAAACAATCAAAACATGTTGTTTGCTACCTCTGAAAAGTTAAAATGCACTAATAAGATAAACATTCTTTGCATTATTGGTGAAGTTGATTTCTCATACTGTCATTCAACTAGTAGTTATTATCTTAGAGAATCACTTTCTTTGCTTTTAAAAAACTAGAATAAATTAAAAAAGAATAGTGATATTGTGAAATAATAAGTAATGTATTAATTAGTTGAGTGACTATCCGAGAACTTGAAATTAGCTTCCAAACTGTGAAAGTAATTGTTACATACCAATGAATGGTGACATTGTACTTGACATTGTTAACAACCTTAATAACAAGTCTGTCTCCTTTTCTTGCAATAATTCTAGGCCCTGGAAACTGCCCATTCACTGTCACAATGTTCTTTGTTTGACACAGTCTTGTCACATTTTGCATTTGAATCTACATTAAAAAAAAATAGTTTGAAAAAAAATAAATTAAAATAGACAAAATTGCATGGTTATAAAAAGTTGGTAATGAACTATGGAATATATATGTGCATATGTACATTAAATTTGTAGTGCCTTGTAATCCCTGCATGCTTTGCAAGTGCTAATATGTCAACTAAAACCAAGAAAAATACAACCAACAAAAAGATATTATAATAAGTCTTTAGAAAAGAAAACTCCATGTGTAAATTTATTTATTTTTTCCTTCTTTGTTGAGAGTAATTGATTTCTTTGTTGTTTTGGATGGTAATTAATTATAATGGAAGATTTATATATATTGTGAATGTTTGGTCAATTAGGTGGTTAAATTAGGGGATTAATGAAATGTTATAGGGTGTTGGCCCAACCATACTTTTGAGTGATGTTAAAGTTTGATAATTATTTTTATCGCATTATGTTATTCATAGTCAGCATAGCCTTTTTTTTTAAAGAGAGCATATAGTTATTTAGAAATAAATACTCATTAGTATCAAATATTTATATCAATTCAATTAATTATGTGTTGCATGGTTCTTCGCCTGCCCTTTGAAGCGATATGTATTAGACGAAAAAAGAAAAAAAGATGAAGTATAATTGGTACATATGTTCCAACTCTTTTTCCTCACCACAATTCATTAGATATATTGAGTTTAAAATCTATTACTTAAACTTTTTATTGACTTTTTTTAATACATAAGAGTTCAAACCAAAACTATGGGATTTTAATGAATCTGTGACTTATAGTATTTGACGGAGTCACACACACTTAAGAGGATTCAATTGAAGCACTTTATTCATCAAAAAGTTATGTCGTATAAATAGGGTAAAATAAATTATTTTATATCTATTATCTATATAAAATGTTTAATCTTCTTAATTTAAAACATAAGAGAAATATAGATTCATATAACTGATATTTATTGTGTTTTTTGGGTCAACTCTTTGTTAGAGTTCCTAGCTCCATCACTGATTTAAATAAACATTCCTTTGGCAAAACATTATTATCGTGTACTGTTAGTATCGCTCGAAATTTATCAACGATTGAATAAAATATTAATAAATAATAAAAATAAATAATTTTTTTCATTTTTATTAACAAATGTATAAACTCAGCTTAATCAAATAATGATATTCTTATATATATATAAAATTATTCGGATTAATTTATCCATTTAAATTTATCTAGGTGGAGTAATAAAAAAATATAATTGATTTATCAGCATTTATAAAAAGGAGACTTCGTTTTAGTATTTAAGAAAGAATCGGTTAGGAAAGGAAGGTATTAGTACCCCATAAAGACATTTTGCAATATTGATTAATTTAGACAAAGTACAAAAAATGAAATCATTCATGTATTGCATACATATACATATTGTTTCACCTAATATTTGATATTCGTATTGCAGTTAGATCAAATTCAAATTTATTTCGATAAGTCTTATATTATATTGATAAATAAATTGTTTCCTAATAAATGCAATTTCGTATAGCATAATTCAAATATGAGACTTAAGAAACTTACACTCTATCATAGAGGCAGAGTCACTTCGTAATGAGGGGGTTTAACTGAACCTTATTCAGCAAAAAATTATATTACTAAAATATGATAAAAATAACATTTTATATATTTATATCATAGATGTCGAAAGTTCTTCGATTAGTTCATCTATCTACGTCGTAAAATTTTAAACTTCCTTAAAGAAAAATATGACATCGCCACTGTTGCATCATAATCTATATTGATAAGCAATAAAACTCAAATAAGTAAACGCAATCTACTTAAAATAGAAAAAAATAAATTTTTCATTTTTGTATACAAATAAAATTGGCAAATTGTAAGTTGCTAAGTTGCATTCATTCTCCAACTATTAATCAACATAGGGAACTTTAACATCATCTTATGTTAGTTGTTGTCGATTATTAATTTTTGTTTTCCCCAATTCTTGTGTACCTAATAACAACATCAAAAATTACAAGAATATATATTTTTAGACTGAATTTTACTTTTATGTGTCAATCTCTATTTTTACCTAAAAGTGTCAACTATTATTTATCAAACTATGCCTCAAAAAAATTAAAAACAAAAATAAAAGCTAAGGATGTGACATAAAGGCTAAAGAAATGACATAAAGTTTGACAAATGTATAAATATTTTTAGAGGATGACACGTAGAAATAAAATTGGATCTAAAAATATATATTCTTGCAATTTTCCCTAACTACATTGACGTTAATTGATATGTTATTAATTACTATTACTTTATCTTTAATTATCTGCAAAATTTGTAAATTTAACAATTAGATTTGAATTAAGTCATTGTGGCAATAACTTCCCCATATGGATATTATTTAATTCTAAGCTTTATATGATTAACTACTCAACGAAAAAATTATGTTTGAAATTCTTCAACTAACGTTGTCACGATCCAAAACCTTCAATCGACTGACAATGAGGTGTAGTTGATTGTCAAGTAGAATAGTAATAAACATAAATTTGTAGAATACAAATTGCAAGATGTAAAGTGACACACAATGTTTTATACAAGTTTCAATTTAATGTGAATTCCAATTCAGTCCCTTTGGGTTTGAAGAGCATTTATGTGTTAGCTCTTTGAATATTGTTGTGTGCACAATCTTGAGAGTATAACTCTTATGTCCACACTCAATCTCTTCTTTTGTGGAGTTTAAATGTTACCAATTATATCACAATTCGCACCTTGAATACATGTATCTAGTATATTCAGGTACATGTATATCAAATATATGATAGTTATATATATATATATATAATTAAGTGTATTTATAATTAAGTGTATTTAAATAAGGGATGTAACTGAAAGGCATAAATTTAGGAGAAAACCATACGTCTAACAAATGATTTGTATCTAAAATGGATGTAACTGAAATGTAGTGGCGGAGTCAGATTTTTTAATAAGAGATGTCAAATAAAAATATATTTGCTGCTACCAAAGATAAAACACAGACCTTCAGCAATATTTGCAACCCCTTACTATTTTGAAAGAGTAATGAATCTCACTAAAAATCTAGTATAAAGTTATCAAATAGTAGGATAATAGATAATTATGTGAAAGTATAGATCAAAATAGTAAATATGATAGGAATGTAGGTCTAATTAAGTAGTTTTTCTCGATATAATTCCCATCAACAATGCTTCTCTCATCTTTATTTTTTAATACACAATAAGTCACTAGGCTTACAATGCTTAGAACAAAGTACATAAGGATATTGAAGATGAAAGTATGTCATGTCCTTTGGAGTGTTACTTTAAATAATCTCAAAAATAGCAATTAATTTGGTTTTTCTAACATAGATCGCAACTTAAGAGTATTGATCCTTGAAAAGAGTAAATTGATTTAAAAAAATTCATAAATATCGAGATTTTTGGAACGCCCTGTATATCATAACTAATGATATCTTTCATGTTTACCAAATCCAGAGACATTAGCACTCTTGATCCTGTGTATCGGACATGTTAGGAGGTTGTGTCTGATATATAAGCACAATTAAAAATGCAAAAATCACGGTAAAATTTAAAAAAAAAATGAAACACATAAATATAAAAATAAATCACGCAATCTCTATTTTAGACTCGTATGTATCTTCAATCCAAAAATAGATCATCGATCGAATCACATCTTCTTCTTTGTATTTTCAAGAAAAAAGCAACAGTAATCGATATAGAAAGGATCAACCTAGACAGACTATTATTGATTGAAACAAAATGTATTAACATATGTTGAATTGATACATTATATATGGAATTGATACAGACAGATACATTTACACACAGTTTGTATCAAAACCATTTAAAAATCAAGATACAAGGTGTAGACTGCAGTTTGAATCAATATATAACGGCAGATATAATAATAACTAATACATATTGTATCAATTCCGTCACTGATGCACAAAGAAAAAAACTTATTGTATATAACGGAGAAAATCATTACAGTCTATATATTAATTTCTATACAGTGATATACACATGGCATAGAATGACATAAAAGTTTGTATGTTGTTTGAATGACATGTATATGTCTTGTAAAATTTATTTATGTTAGTATATATTAGTGTATCTCATGCAGATATCAATTGTATATATTAACATACAATAATATATAACAATATAGAAGTGTATATTGAGAGGAGGTTGTAGAAGCTACGAGATAGAACTCCGGCAAAGATGAACTCCGGGAAGAATGAACAAATCTAGGCTATTACTCCATCTACCTAATTTTATTAACAAGTTTTAATTTATTTATTTGTTATTTTATAAATTTTTCGTACCTAATAAAAGTATTTTTTTTCTTTATTATGACTATATATAACATATCAAATAAAAATATATTTTTTTAAAAAATACAAATTTTTTTTTATGCATAGTGTAATACATGCTAAGCTAATTTTTAATGGATTAAGAAACTTGGAAAGGTATTTTTCTTTATAATAGTCCATCGATTTTTATTTAAAAATAATAATAGTAATTAAAAAAACCTATACAATTCATCAGTTATGTTGTTTTAGTAGTAATATTATATAAATATATGTTTTGCATATATGTCCTTTCGCTATATTATCGGAATACGAGTCCTTTTCTATCTTCAAGTCATGAATTCTCACTTCTTTTTTTAATGACATTCTCCTTCTGACTTTGGTACAAGCTGAGGTCGGGCTTTACCGGACATACCTTTGAATTAAGCATCCTATCGATCGAATGAGAAGATTTTATGATCGAATATCTTTTATCCATTATAGATTAATTTCATGTGTTCACTTAGCGATCTTATCATATACAAATTTTTTTTTCCAAATGCAAGGATATATTCTGCAAGAGTGACAATCAATGGTCCAAATTACCGAATAAATCCAACCATCCAAAACTTATAAACTATTTTCTTGTGCTTTAAAATTAAAAGAAATAAGTGTCAATTACTTTCTACAGTATGAATTTTTTTAAGAAAATCCAAAAAGGAGGTGATAATTATTTTCATGATTGATTCCAAATTTCTCAGTATTTGAATTACAAATACCCTCCTTTCTCTCACTTTTTCAAGGTAAAGTGCTAGAAGTACTCTAGAAAAAGTATAGTAAATTTATTTAATTTGCATAAATTGAGACTGCAAAAAAAAAATTATATTAACAATGTATTTTAGTTCACTAGCATAACATTTACCAAATTTCTCATACTATAGACGATTACACATTGGCATCGGCCAATTTCGAATATATATCATAAATTAATTAGTTTATAATAAACATAGTCTTATTTGATTTTCATAAAAAAAAATAGTCAAAAATTTGAAAATATATGGTGGTTATACAATATAGCTTGCCAAAAGAGATAGAAAATGTATCCTGGTTATACAATATACATTACTTATACATGAACTATATAATTAATATACAATATGATACACTCAAAAAGTGAATATAGTTTGACTATAGATGGAATATACACTGACTATATATGACTATACATCGAATAACCATCTCAAAAATTAAATATAGCTTAACTATACATGAAATATACACTAACTATACGTGCTTATACAACAAATCACCATCTCAAAAACTGAATATAACTTGACTATACATGAAATATATACTAACTATACAACGAGCAATCAATTTTCTATAATTACTTTGGCCGAATAATCATCTACTTAATCATCCCTATTTTAATATGATGGTATAAAAAATAATACACTTTAAATGTATAGAATATAATTTAAATAAAAATATACTGAATATAATTTTAGGGAATATAACGCTTTTGTGTATGTTCAGTTTGACAATAAAAATTAGAAAGGAAAATTACATCAAATGATGATTCAGTCATTTCAATTGTTTAAAAAAAAATTATACATACTAAATATATATCTCATGTATAGAGTGTATCGTGACTTTTATATGTACACATAATAATCTATATATGCTAAATTTGTGCATATTTTATGCTTTACAAGTGAATATATTTTTATACAATTAGTTTCTTATCTATTGAACATAAGTCTTCTAAATTTCAACCATCACCACTATTTTATTGGAATCGATCAATGATTCTTGTTGAATATGAGTCGATTTATCTATTAATAATATACATATCACTTTTTTTTAATTATATTTTATATATTGACACTTGCAAAGTTTTCGATCATGTCTATTTAATTGCAGTATGGTAAAGAATTAACAATATATATATTCATTGTATCATGATTTTTATATGTACATATACCAATTATACGCTAAATTTTTGCATTTTATTTTGCTTTATAAGTGAATTTATTTTTATACAATTTTATTTGTTGAAATTATATAAACTATAAAGGTTGAACATAAGTATATTTTGTTGGGATAGATCAATGGTACTTGTTGAATATATATTGATTTATATACACACATAATATATTTGTGGCGCTTTTTTTTTTATATATATTTCTGTATATTAGCACTTGTAGAGTTTGCAATCGAAATTTTATGAAATTTTATTTATTATGTTCACACTATAGTGAATAGCAATTCGAAACATACTTTTAACTTATAAATCTTCAAATGTTTACTTTATGTTCCTTGTTTATAGAAAAAAATTAGTGAAAATTAAAATTATAATGTGCCTACTGGATTGGGCCTTTGGGATGTAGATATCATCACAACTTCGGCAATTTTAGATTGTGATACCGACTATTAAAATTTGTAACTTCAACAAATAAAAAGAAAAAGGTCCAATTATATTAAGCAATTATACATAGGGTATTGTATGGAGAATATATATATTTTTTTAATTTTGTCGTATTTAGTTGATCAAGAATATTTTAAAATACTTTTTTTTTTTTTAATGAGAAAGATATCATATATGATATAAATAAAAAAGCAAGTTTCATAAGTAACATATCACATTGATTGTCTCCTAACACCCTTCAAAATATTCCATCCCCCGTTAGATCC
>DF361358.1:12755-23569 GCA_000787875.1 Solanum virginianum | reverse complement strand
GTTTATTTATGCATTAAATCAGATATTTTGCTATAATGCATTACTTATATTACTAGATTATTTTCTACATTGAATATATGATTTGAGCATTATATCTTAAGTTTTTCTGTTTTAGCTATTTAAATACTCGTACATTCCACATACTGACGTCCTTTTTACCTGCATCATTGACAGAGCCCCTTAATAGGTGTATTATCAGGCGATTCAGTATTTTTACTTAGCCAGTGGTGAGACCTTTTTGCAGTCAGAGACTCCTTGATGTTATTCCCTTTAGTTTCAGTTGTTTTCTTTTTGTTTGAGGTATCCATGGTTTGTCACGGTATCCACTCTTTAGTCATGACTTGTAGAGGTTTCATAGACTAGTAGACAGTATTACAGTATCTTTTCTCTTTAGATCTTTAGACTATTAATTTTTAGTTGGTTTGCTTATTATGATTTCAGACATTGATATAGCAGTTGTGTTTAATTCTAGCCTACTCGTATTGCTTAAGTCTTTCACTGAGTAAAGTAGCCAAGCCAAGTAATTTTATTTGGGGCCAGAAATATTTTCAAGTGCAAGTTACGTCTAGGGTATAGATTCGGAGCGTGACATTATGACTTCTGTTAGTATTGAGTTTTTCTTTCAAAATAAATATGATAGAAGTCATTAAAAAGCATAATTCCATATCAAAATTACAAATAAAGTTATCAAGATTTTCTAGAACAATCTCAAAATAAGTTACAATTGGTAGATAATAATATACCACAATTTCCATGAAATACTAAGATTCACTTAGTAAAATTTTCATCGAATCAATATAAGAAGTGAATGGACTGAGTTGAAATTCTACTTGAATTTCAAGTAAAATAGACCTATGAAAAATCATCAATGGAGTTTTTCATATTGAATACTTACATACCTAGAAGAGGATAACATCTCGAAAGCAAACTTGAATGAAACTTGCTTGAAACCCTAGACTTCACTCTTGAGAAACTTCCTTGGTCATGAAATTTTTGAGAGAATGAATGAAAGAGCGATCAATGTAATCCGATTATATTATGCTGTAAAAGATTTTAAAATCTTACAAGAATGTTTCATAAAGTAGAAAGGATCAAAATATCATTATTTGAACAAAATAGGGATTGCACTCCTAGGAGAGGGGGTCAATGTTGCACGATCCATTACGCTTCAAGGGGTTTTTGCCATTTAGCCTGTTGCGCCTTGAAAGGTCTAACTGTTCTTCCCATTGTGCCTCAAGGGATCTGCACCGTACAAACCATAACATCTCAGGTTGTGTGTCGGGCCCCTATGATACTAGGTAACAAAGTTTCAGATCTGCTGAAGTTTAATGATGTTTGTGACTTAGACATCAATACAATCCACTTTTTACGTCGAAGACTCTCATCTAACTACCAGAACACATCCTAAATGATTTTCAACTATTCTAAAGACTAAATAATTTAATTCTTAAATTTATAAGGGCATGTAAAACTACATAAGCATGAAGCAATGTTGGGAGGTATTATAATATTAACTAACTAATAGTTATGGTAATGTGGCACATTAATTAGTTAAGTTTGTATATAAGTGTTTCATATTTATTTTAGTTTATTTTTGTCTATTTTTTTTTCTAATACTCAATAAGTAGAGATTATCTAAGATTTTAAACATTCTCTACATTTTACACTTATTCGTCACCATCTCTATCATCAATCACTACTATCAACTTCTATTACCAACAAACTCCATCATCATAACTAGCACCATCGTCGAAGATCTCTATACATTTTTTTATCACCACTACCATCATCGCCATCTCTAGTATTATCAACCATTACTTCCGTTATGGTCATTCTCCACTATCAATTACCTCCGTCATCACAACTAGAACAACCATCAAACATCATTAAGTACCATACTTCTTCGACTATCACCAACTACTAACATCAACCAACTTCATCGTTTCAATCACCAATACCACTATCAATTGTCACTATTATGACAGTCACCATACCACCAATCACCTACACCATCACAATTACCACGATCACCATTACTAGGTACTAACAACAACTATTACCATCACCATCACTATCACCATCACAACCACCACTTACAAACTATCTCTACCATCAATAGAAAGTATAAGTGTTTTTTTATTTATCAAATATATTCATTCTAATATTGAAAAAGAAAGAATTTTAATCATTCAGTATTTAAATCTAGAGACAACATCTTAATCATGCAGATGTGCATTCAGATTCAGACATCTAAATCCTAATGAAAATGAATAAGGCCTTAAACTAGAGCTAAACATATTTCATAACACTCACTACAACAAATAATAAATATAAGAATTTCCACATCTATTTACTTAACTTGTTTGGATGATTGCTTCATACATTTTCATAATATATTGTATTGTATTGCTTTAATGAATACAACAATAACAATAACATACCCAGTGAAATCCCACAAGTGGGGTTTGGGGAGGGTAGAATAGAAAAAGAAAACACGTCCTCCACCTAACTCTACCAATTAGTCTATTACTCTAATTCGCAACCTCCACTTCCTCCTATCCAGGGTCATGTCCTCTGTGAGATCACCGCCATATCATGTCTAATCACCTCCCCCAGTACTTCTCACCTCCCCCAGTACTTCATATTGCTTTAATGAATATAATATTTAAATAAATTATATTATTAATTTTACAAATCAGCCATTTGAAGAGTAAATATGTATTTTATTATAAGAAAAAGTTAGGCATGGAGTAGAGTTATTATAAAGTGATAAAATATGATTATTTTAATAATATACAAAGATAGATAAGATGAATTTATTGACACAATATACTAAAAGATTTTAAGTAAGAATGAAATAAAATCTTATATTTAAAATGACAAAAATAATATATAATATAATAGATAACAATCATTTAAACAAGTTAAAATAATTTATTATTTTTTAAATTAAGAATCCAATACGCACCTAAAAAAAATTTATTTTTATTTTAAGTTTCATATATAAACTATCAACTAAATGTATGAGCGAGCTTTTCTAATTTAAACTATCACCAAATATGTATTGAAACACATATTAACTATCAATTATTCACTTTTTTCTATATAAACAAACAAACAAAATTTTAAATAGAAAAAGTGAATAACAAATAATTAACACGCATTTAATTCAAATAGAAAATCACACATGTGATTTTAAATGTGATTTTTAACCTCCCCCTCCCCCTCCTCACCTTTTTATACCCTAAAGAGCCCATTACCCTAAACAGCCCACCACTCCCACCCCCCACCCCCTAGGTAATCCCTCCTATATATATAAGAAGAAAAGAAAGAAAAAGAAGATCACATTATATACGTACTAAACAAATGACTCTCTCTTTCTCTCTCTCAATTCTCTGCAATCGGTAATCCTTTCTCTCCGTCATGGATTGAGCCATGAATGAATCTCTCTGATCTCTCTCGTTCTCTCTCTAAAAACATCGCTGTCTCTTTCTCTCTCTCTAGGATTTTGAGGTTTGATTTCATCAATTTTCTAGTTAGTTAATTGTAGGGTTTTCCAGTTCGCTGTACGGTGAAGCCCTTAAAGTTTCCAGCGGAATTCCTGTAATTCGCTGGTTTCTGCAATTAGGTATGAATTCTTCTTCTGTTTCGTTTGTTTACAAGTTAATTTGAGTTGTTTTAATTTTGATAAGCAATTGGAAAAATTCGTTTTCTTCTTTATTTTGGGTGACATTTGTTAAACGGTGAAATTAGAGTTTTGGAGCTAGGTATCATACTTTTTTACGGTGTAATTGTTTGTCTTTGTGGATTCATGTAATTAGTGGGAAATTGATTTTGACTTTTTTTTTCCTTTTGAATGTTTTGTTTTTCAAGTGACTGAGACTGATGCTTTGTGATGAACACTCGGTTTTTTGGGCTGCATTACATTTATAGGGAACACCTGGTGTTTTATTTATTTTATTTTTTTATTTTTGGTTGGGGTCAATTCAAGTTCATTTTATCTGTATTTTCATTTGCTCTTCTTGGATGATATCATGTAGTAGTTTAATCCAGTTTTTTCGAATCATGGAATTACATACTAGGGTTTTATTGCTTTTGTTTCTTGCACTTTTCAGCTTAAATTAATTGTATTCGTTGTTGAAATTTTACTTGTTGCACTCATTGAGACAGAGCTTGGTGATGATATATTGTTATTTGGCTTCATTGGTCTGATTTCTTTGGGGAGCACGTCATGTTTGTCATTTGCTGTTTGAGTGTCTTAATTGTCTGGGTTCAAATTGGGCTTTTATCAGGGTTTCGGAATAGAATTGCTTTGTTACACCTGTTTTTTTCATTGATGTCAGTGACATGAGTGTTCTTTGTCAAATTAGTGATGCAGTTCACATGTCATTTATTACTTGGGGAATGGTGTTTTATGTGCGGTGGTCAGTCATGTTGGAAGCTTTCTCCTTGGGGATTATATACTATAAGCAAAATGTGCATAGTTAAGCTGGAATTGCTAAACATGGAAAGTCCATTAAGAAATTGTGTTCTCCTCCCAATTTTGTTTGGCAGTATCTGGCTAGGCACAGAGTTTAGGCTAAAAGTGCCTTCCATACCAAATTATTTGTTTTCTTATCTAGCGGGACCTACAACACGTCAGGTCCATGGTGAAATAGGAATATAAAAATTATATAGTTGTTAAATATAGTAAGATGCCAATCTTCTTGAGATAGACCATAAAAAGAGTTCCAGTCAAATTTCTGACGGAGGGACTATTAAATATTGGTATGAAGATTTACATGTTTTAGAATTAATTTGTGGTGAATTTGGTCGTCGTTCTTTGATAATTTTCATGTTATGGGAGGTTATTCTTTCTATTCCATCATGCAATTGTCTTTCAGTAACTTGTTTAGTATACCTAATAACATTATCCTTTAAATGTAATGTGATACCCTTCCTTGTCATTCCTGAAAACAGGGGAGTTAGCTCTATACATTAAGGTTGTCAACTGGCACTTATGTAGTATATTCAACTAACCTAGGTTGTGAACAACTGTCTCCACATGCTTTGTCATTGATGCAGTCTTAATTTGCTTGTAATTGTACTCTTTTTCCACATTGCTCAACTCTTTTGCCTTAGGGTTCAAAGAAGCCTTTGACCCAACAGGTTCTTTGGTGCCCTGCATCGCCAGCGACATGTTTTTCAATCTTGCTTTCTGCTCGTCCAATATAGGAAAAAAATGATACTTGTACCCATCTCTTTCTATGGATACGTTGCTCAGACAATTCCAACTGTCTCCCCCAATTTTGATTGTCGCCCACTTGAGATGGTTCTTGAGTTCAGTTTCTTCCTCAGAAGCCACCCTTCCACTGCACATATTTCCAATTTCAATGAAAATCTTTTGCGACCAGAGGTGAAGTGGGATCCTTCCGCTCACATGGATCTTTTGGGAAGCTGGTAGACAATCTGTTGTGGGGCTCCACCAGTGCAAGCTAATCTTTCTTGTCTCCCATCTCCATTCCTTCAGAAAAATTTGTACTGCCACGTTCTTGTTTGGGAACTCAAACAAGAACATCCCACGCATGAAATAAATGTTGGCTCCAAAGGCGACTGCCGAAGAAATGGAAGTCCATTTTTTTATATCCAATAATGTGATTTTTCCTGATTCCTCGCGAAATTTTCTGATGGCACACTTGTTAAGTAAGCCCTTTCCCTTTCCTCCAGATGCATATGTATGCCTATGTAATACAGATACAACAACATACCCAGTGTAATGTTATCTCACAATGGGGTCTGAGGAACCTATCTAACAGAGATGTATCTACTATTTGTAGAGACTAGATTCCCTGAGAGTGTTTGGTTGTCATTTACTGTCGCAGCAGCTTTGGCAAAAGGGTAATCTTAAATGCTGTGTGGCTATGCAATATTCAGTTGGTTGTTGCATTTAATGAACCTTTCAAAATTAAAGGCTATTTCATTTCATCCTCCATTTAATGCTATCTCAGGAATTATTATTACAGACCTATCTTTCCCCTGAGCTGATAAAGGATGCTCATGTACCTACCATATACATCAAATTCCTAGTGCAGAAAAATTCTGTTTAGCTTGTCCTTGGTTTTCCATCTTCTGATCTAATTTGTCTTCTCTTTCGATGCTTCTTTGAGAATGTTGCCGATCCAAGGCATAATCCTTGTGCTAATATTTGATTGTCTCATCATGTTACAACTTCTTTCTACCCAATCATAGTAGCTCTCTTTGCTATCTGACAACCTGGTAATATCAAAGGATTTGAATCTGGCATTGAAGTATATCCTATTGTCTTCCATACTCAAAAAAGTCTGGCTTGAACAAAAGAAAAAAGACAGAAAGAAGGGAAAAGGAGATCTTGTCAGAGATGACAGGTTGTGAAATTTGAAAGAAGAAGAAAGAGAGAAGATTTTGACAGCAATCACAGTAGACTGAACTACCGAGCAGTTCATATTCTGGCAAGAGCACCGGAAAGAGTTTGTTCTACAATCCTGGGAAGGACAAGAGAGGAGACTTCAATAGACGTGCCTGGGAGCATTTTTTAAATGCAAGTCTGTACTATTTTGCCTATTTTGTGACTGTTCTCCACTTAGTGCCTGTATGGTTGATTCATCCAGTCCCGTCATTCAATAGGTTTCGCCAATGAACTTATATTTAGGATCACAAGTTCTTTTAGCAGTACTTCCTCAATCACTCATTATTTTTTCTTTTGAGCGATAGAAGACTTTAGTATCTTCACTTATCCTATTTTGTTTCCTTCGGTTCACTTGACCCCTTTATTTAAGTGACAGACTTTTCTTTTATGAAAGTTCAAACAGTCACAAATTTGCAGTCCTTTATGTGAATTGTATCTTGTCATTCAACAAACACTTCACTCCTTTCCTTTGATCATATGATTAATATCCTCTTTCTATTTCAAAATAACAAATATGTTCAGCTTTCTAATATTTCCAGTTTTTTTTTTTAAGTGTCTAATGCAGCAATGTCTAAAGCAAACAAATTTAGCTTGTGATTGCAAACTCTGGATGGAAACATAAAAGTAAACCCATAATCGTGTATAATGTATATAATGTCTGAAAGGGTTAAATCTATGTACCCTTCCTGCATTTTTCGAGGTCCACTCATCTTCTCAAGCTCTCAAATTACACTTAAACTAACTCTGTCATGGATATCTTCTGCTAAAGAAGAGCTAGCTATGGTCATTTATAAACAATTATTCTCTCTCTCCTTCAAAATTGACAATTTTGTCTATTTGTGACGCCAAATGAAACCCAACTAATGGCACTCTGGATATCACTATGAGTTTTTTGAGTTGGTATGTTTCTTTGCTCTCTAGCTATCTGGCCCTAAAAGGGTGTTGTATTGTATCATTCATTATCAAAAAAGGGGGTTTGTATTCTATCATTCGAGTCAACTATTTTTCTGTTTCATGTCATCTGGACTCCAGCATTGTTTCCTTTAGTGTTAGGTTTTGTTTTTCAGTGATATCCAAATTCATGATGTTTGTTTGGTTCATTATGTTTGACATTTGGATGATGCATTGAAATTTGAATAAATTCAGCCTTTTCAGTTGTCATGTAAAATTATTAGCTTATTTTTGGTCTGAACAATTCGATGTCCACGCTTATTTGTTGTGGGAACAGTAATATAAATTGCTTACAGGTACCTTGACATATGCTTTGTGTTGAGACCTGAATCACTAGCATGGATCTGAATGCGTTGCCACAGCCAGAGGATGACGATGAGATTTTTGGACAACAGTTAGAAGATGAACCACAGGAACCTATTATTTTACATAGTGATGAGCGTGCGGATTATGCTGCGAGTGCTGTGGAGATTTCACGTCGCGTACGTATCTGTTCATACTGCTCGCTATAACAGCTATTGAGCTGTACTACTACTTGAACTTGCTCCTTTATTGGATATTTCCTTTTTGCTCTTTGTTTTGATACATGTCTCTTTTGTATTGTTTGTTTGTTTGCTGCTCGTCTTCGGCAGAGTAATAACCAATAGAAAGCTTTGTGGAATTCTCTATTTTTTTTAATCAAGTAACTAACCTTTCATCAAAATCACAATCCAGAGGATGTAATTTACAAAAAAAAGTTAAGTATCCTGAAAGTTGAAATCCCCTTATTTTTCAGGAGCTTACAACATCTAATAAATTGAAAGAGTTATTTACAGTAAATGTTTACTCCAAGAATGCAGATTGGCACAGATGTACCTAGAGGAATCTGAGTCAATTATTGAGATCCTTGGATCTTGTTAGATTTTAGATTCAGATATCCTGTTTTGTTGATATAATTATGGTTTTTAGTGTAATCCATGTACTGGGTTTAGTCAACACACACAAATGTTAAAAGTCCCTTAGGTTGTTGAACAGTGGAAATGTAGCATTGTTGTTGGTACTCTGGTTATCTCCAAGTCACCTATCTGACTGATCTAATTTGAACTATTTTTGGTTTACACTCTGTACCTCCTCTTGCCAATCTCATCTCCGTCAAAAGGAGGAGAAAGTAGAAGAAATCAAACTTGCTTCTTTGTCTCTTATTTTTTAGATAAGTGGAAAGGGATAGGGGACATGGGAGTAAGTGCTCATAGATAGGGGTATGTTCTTGTGAATGTTATTATTGTGGAGACTTCATTTTCTTTTTCAATTTATTATTTTTCTAGTTTCCTATCTCTTACCTGTCAAATTATTATTTTCTAGTTTGCGTGCCCTCTTTCTAAATGCTATTTGTTTTAGGAGCGGGATGAAAGGATTCAAAAACTTAAAAGACAACATCCAGATGATAGGCCAGCATATCCATCTCAACCACGAATGCGGGATGAGATCTTTCAGACGAAGAGACAGAAGCCTAGCAACAGACTTCCTCCAGGTTTTTTTTTTTTTTTTTGGGTGTACACTCGCGCATTCTATCTCTCTCTATTGTGTGTCGCTCATCTCTTTTTGCCGTGTTTGTGTTTGTGAATTGTTGAAGTAGCGATATGTTCCTGCTTCCCTCCGTGTAGTCCATCTTGCTTTTTGTTCTTGTCATCTAACTGTAACTTTACTGTGTCTTCTTCGTCTTTTATCTTAACACAGGTTCTTGTTTCTCCCCTTCCCCTTCCTTACTGCTCATGGTTTGTTTACATCATTTATCTTATGGATTGCTTATGCAGGTTGGTTGGATTGTCCTGCATTTGGACAGGAGATAGGTTGTATTATTCCTTCAAAGGTTCCACTGGATGAATCTTACAACGATTGTGTTCTTCCTGGCAAAAGATACTCGTTTAGGCAAGTCCTCCACCAACAGAGAGTTTTAGGAAGAAAAGTGAGTGTGTTAACCTGAATTTGGTTTCTTATTCATTCACTTGACTTGGATTTTATCTTCAAAATATTTGATTCCTTACAGCAGTGATGATCTGCTCCTTCTGTGTAGTGTATATACCTTTATAGCACTTTCTTAGTACTGGATTTTCAATGAAGTAACCTTCGACAATAAAAAAGTATTTGATTCCTAGATGTTATCATGAGGCAGAATTTTATTGTTATTTGAAGCTTACTGCTTTTATTTGATGTATGTATCCTCTAGATCTAATTTTGACTTAAATTGCTGCATATGAATTGTGGTCTTAGAGATGTTTTATATCAATGTCATGGAGATGTTTTATGTCAAAGTGGAGGCTGATATTCTATTTTGTTTTGCCACTTAGTATGATAGAATCATCATGTAGTGTTAGTTTTGTCCTCTTAATTAATTTGGGTTACTTTCACAATCTTTAGATGCCTTGTTTGTTTTGACCTCTTAACTCATTTGAGTTACCTTGACAAGACAATATCCTCTAAACTACAACTGACTCACTGCATGTCAATTTCAGCTTGGTATGGTGATTGATCTCACCAATACAACTCGGTACTATTCGTTGTCAGATTGGAGGAAAGAAGGCATCAAGCATGTAAAGGTTGGTACATGGTAATAAAGTCATGGAGGAGAATAGGTGGTGGGGCAGTAATTTCTCTTTGAGTTATGGTTGTCGTCCTGATTTTCCCTTTTCACGTGTATCAGATTCAATGCAGAGGCCGTGGTTCTGCACCTGACAACGAGTCTGTAAATTTATTTGTCTATGAGGTAATTTTATATATGTGGGTTGCAGTTTAGTTGAATTCTGTACATGAGAATGAGCTTGCATTACTTTACTTACCATGTAGACTACTAGCTTTTTTTTCCCTTCTAAAGACCAAGAGTACTGCAAGTTTGTTTTCTTACCTTTATCCATCCATGATCTTTTCCTTCTATAGATCAAGAGTACTGCAAGTTTGTTTTCTTACCTTTATCCATCCATGGTTAGATCTATGCTGTTACAGTTTTATTATCATATGTTACCCTTGGTGCAACTTTTATTGTGTATTGTTTGTCAATCGAGTGGAAAACACAGCTGATCACTCGTTTATTTGTAATCTTCTAGGAATAAAAAGAGAAAAAGCTATTTTGTGAATGGTAGGCTAGATCTTATGTGAATATTTATATCATATTATGTATGTACTCTATTCTTATTAAAAAAAAAAAAAGTCTACCAGGATTTGTGTAACAGCAAAAGTTGTCAATTGTGTTACTAGGCCGTCATGTGTTCAAGCTGTGAAAATAGCTCTAGCAGAAATGCAATGTAAGGTTGTGTACGGTAGATCATTAGATCGAATATGGCCTCTTTTTGGACCCTGAGCGGCGAAAACTTAACACTCTTATTAACAGGAAAAGGGAACATTGTTGGAGCCTGCATTTCCTTTTTGGATTGTCCCAATTGACATAAGATGTCGGGGGGGGGGG
>DF361359.1:27437-42037 GCA_000787875.1 Solanum virginianum | reverse complement strand
GATCTGACCTATCAAATTATAAAATTTGCAAGAGTTAACCTAGATAAAGTGGATCAACCCGTATCGACAAATCTAATTTTCACATGATAATAGGGAAGAAAAAGGGGAAAATAAGAAAAATATATTGAGTCATTATTCATTAATATCATCACATATCCACTTTACATTCCCAACTAAATGCAGGAACAAGAGACAAGTGTTCCCAATTTCATAAAAAGGGTTTTCATGAGTTAAGTCATCTACTTTGTTAAGCAATTTATTTCATCAAAAAGTCAAATTTAAAAAGTGTTAATTAATTAGCATTGGACCACTGGTGATAATTTAATGATGACATGTGCAGTTGGACAATAGGTAATAGTACATTTTTTTCAAAATAAAATAAAATTGATGTATTAACAAGAATATAATAAAGTCAACTAGGAAATAGAGATGTAATTGTTGTTCAAATTATAGCCTCATATGTGAAGGTTGATGAAAACACATGCCAACAAGGATGGATCAAAGAAAAAGATTGATAGATATTTATATTGATGAGATTTTGAAAAAAAAGGTGTATATTTTTGGACTCGATGATGATGTGGTCTAAAAGACAAATTTGTGAGGTCAAAATGGATATTATGTGTCATGGACTTGGATCGTAATAAATATATGTTTGACAGATCTTTAGAATGGCGATAAAACAAACTGAACCTCAATGAACATGCATGAGTCTGTAAGTGGTTTATATGACGACCATGATGGAGGGTCGTCGCTCGTGAGAGCTAGTTTAACAAAATGTTTGTAGGCTTCTAAACTAACAAACCATATGTTGATGGGACAAACCAAACCAATCTATGAAGATACATGAGTCCATAAGTAATCTATGTGACGACCACACTTACAGAGTTAACTAGGTCAAAACATAAAGTCAAGTCAACACTAAGTTTGTATGATTCAAACATGTGATGGTTGAAAATTATTGCCTCTTAATTAGACATAAGGTTGTTTGATCACCTGTCATTCATTCATATGCACTTTTCTTTTGTCAAAAAATTAAATTCACAAAAAAGGTACGACATGATGTATATTAATACAACATAACATAATTCATCAAGTTTGTACCCACTATATAATAAAAGTGGGGTTAAATAAATATATATACATTTAAGTCAAAATTCTGAAATGCAACAATTTGTTATATATCCCTATCTTCATCAATGTCAAATTAATTGTTAAGTGAATTCAATATTTTTAAAGTATGAAAGTTATAGGAGGTATATGTAAGAGAATTACTAATTAAAATCCTAATAAATATCGTACTTTTGATAGAAATCCAACTTTAGTGATAGTGACAAATTTAAAATTTAGAACTGGTAGATTATTCGTTAAGAAATGAATTTGAAATGTATTCTTACTTTATTTATAATTGTATAAATATCTATTACTTATTTTAAATTATAAATATTATTAAATTTTGTGTTTAATTAAAACTATATCCCACGGAGTTTGTAACCAATGGTCATGTTCCAAGGTTCTCCATGCACCGAACACGTAGCTTACTGAATCAGTTGCAACACGAATGAAAATGCATGCTACGAAAGATAGGATCGAGTCTGATACATCAACTAAGCTAAAGTACACTCAAATATTCCTTTATTTCAAAATACTTATCATTTTTACTCAAAATATTTATCATTATAAAAATTCAAGATAAAATCAATACATAATTTTATATTTAACCCTAGTGTATGTTCTTGAAACTACAAATACTTTAATTATAATATATAAATAAAAATAAAATAATTAAATATATTTTTAATAATATTTTTTAAGAAACCTATAAATATCGAAAGCAACATCACAAAGTATTTTGAGACATAGTTGGACAAAGAAAATGTTGTTGGATTCTTTATGATTTGAGAATTAATTATAAGAATTCAGAACAAGTTGTACTGAAAAACGTGTGTACTTTTTTTAATTATATATATATATATATTTTTTATTATTTTTATTTTTATTTTTTTTTTATTTATTTGTGAGGAAATAGAGGAGGTAGCTGCATCCAAAGGATGAGGATGAATATGTACATATCAAATTAATATGAATCTTCATAGAAAAAACAAATAAACAAAAACAATTTTAAAAAATTGACAGAACTATGTGCTGTCTTAATCAACTTTTCATTAATTGCCTTGCGGACTTGTTTTACATGTCAGAATTATTTTTTTTTAAAAAAAATTAACCCAAAAAATATTACATAAAAATTAGAAAATAAAAAGTAAAGAAAAAGAAAGAATTCCTCTTACTATAGGTTTATACTAATGAATCCTATTTTTCTCCTTTTCTTCAAGGGGAAAAAATGAATCAGACCCTTTGTGTTTTTCTCTATGTAATATGGGAACTCTTTGTATTTACAATTTTAGGTCCTCAACTTATGTGCTCATCTTGGTCTTGATCGTGCCTTTTGGACTGATCAATTAACCTCATGTAATGCATGTCTTAGTCACTGTCGTGCCTTTTGAACTAATCAAGCTTGTGTCATGCCTATCTTGATCGTGCCTTTTGGACTGATCAAGCTTGTATGATGTATGTCTTGGACTTGTCCATGCGTTTTCGAACGATCAAGCTCATGTGATGCCTGTCCTGATCTTGATCTTGATCTTGATCGTGCCTTTTGGACTGATCAAGCTCAAATGATGTGTGTCTTGGACTTGGGCATGCCTTTTGGAATAGCTAAGCTCACGTGATACCTGTCTTGATCTTGATCTTTATTGTGCCTTTTGAACTGATCAAAGCTCGTATGATGTGTGTCTCGGACTTGGCCATGCCCTTTGGAACTCAAACTCATGTGATGCCAGTCGTGATGTTGATTATGCCTCTTTTAGACTGATCAACCCTGTGTGGTGCCTATCTTTGGTGTATCGTGATTTTGAACCGGTCAAGCTCATGTAATACCTGTTAGTGAGATCCCGGATTTTTTTTTTTTTGGGTATAATATTTGTATTTTTTTTTGTGAGGCTTATGCTGATGATGTTTTGAGAGAGATCCTAATGGGCAAACCATTTTGGGGAAGCGCAAATGGCCCATACTGGATTCCATTCTGTGGGCCCACCATAGACCACCTATCAAAAATCAACAAAAAAAAAATTAAGATAAAAAAATAATATTTGACATACTCTATATATATAGGAAAATTTTCTTTTTTTTTGACTTAAAAAATAAAAAAAGATTATATTTTTTTTCCAGTTCTGTTACTGACCTGTACTTTGTGGTCAGATGATGTACAAGGATCAAAATCTCCATCTTAGCTAATTCATTCCCTGGACATGAGTGGACCCCATTGCCAAATGGCATAAAAGTATTGGGCTTTGGTGACACCTGTCATATTCCAAAAAAAAAGATTTTTCTTAGATAAGTCCAAAAAAAAATTAAAGATTTAAAAAATAAAAGTTCTATTGATATTTACCTCAAACCTTGATGGATCAAATTTCTCTGGTTCAGGAAAATTGTCTGGACTATGATGAATGTTCCTAAAGAGTGGTAATACTTTCCATCCTTTAGGTATTAAATATCCTGAAAAATTATCATAAAAACATTAATATAAATAATTTAAAAATATCTAAATTGGAAAAAAATGAAAAAAAAATTTACCTTCAAATTCAACATCTTCAACAGCTTCTCTAAATGTGAAAGATAAAATAGAAGCAACTCTAAGTGTTTCTTGAATAACTCTTGTTGTCATAGGCATTTGTTTAGTATCTGTCCAATTTAGAACTTTTTCTTCACCTTTCTCCTCTTTAATCCTCATGATATTCTCTTGTTCTTCCTGTAAATTCGGCGAAAAGTTATAACTATATTTTGTTCGTACTTTTCAAAAATGTCGTTGCAGAATGGGAACTTACTGTGACAGCATGTAGGACACTAGGATTTTCTCCAAGGTATTTCAAGATCCAGGTAAGTACACTAGCGGTAGTGTCTCTGGCTGCAAAAATGACTCCGATTACATTATCGACAATTTGTTCATCAGTGAGTCCTTGTTTATCTTCCATGAATGATCCGAGCAAATCCCTGTGATCAATCTTCATTTCTCGTCTTTTCGAGATGATTTTGGCAACAATTTTAGCTATTTCTTTCCTTGCTTTCATTGATTGGTTGAAAAGTGTACCGGGGAGATTGATTGACATCGAATTGTATCCCTTTTCCAGAATGTAGTAACATTTCTTCAGTTCCTCTCTATACAGGAATTCATCCTTTCCGAATATCGAAATCAATGCTACATTGAATGTATACTGCAAACAAAAAAAAAAAGTTGAGTAAAACAGGGGACTCTGTATTTTTTTTAGCAGGGGACTCTGTTTTTTAATAGTAGGGAAATCAAGAACATACTGTTTTCATTTCTTGGTAAGTGTTGATCAATCTTCCTTGGAAGGATTCGAGTGATTGTATCGCGATGGATTCGATGTCTGGAATCATGTTTCTGATCGATTCTGGCTTGAATGCCCGGAGGACCAATTTTCTCAGTTTCGCGTGGTAATCACCTTGGTGAAAGAAGATAGCTTGTTTTCCCAACATTCTTTCTTTGCTAGCAGGAAATGTAGGCTTAAACAAATTAGCCTTTGTGACCAAAACTTGTTTGGCTGCCTCTGGACTTGATATCATCACACAAGGACAACCCAATATGTAAGTCTTGAATATTGAACCATACCTGAATAGAAAAAAAAGAAGAGACTTTTTCCATTAGTAAACTCGAAATCAAGAAGAAGAAAAAATCAAAGAGAAGGGGTTTTAAAGACGTACTTCTTGACTTTGGAGGTAAAGAAAACATTGGGGTTTTGAGAGTAGAGTTGGAAGGTTTCACCAATATAAGGCAAACCCATAGTGCCTGGAGGAAGTGGCAATTTCTTGGAACCCAAAGCCAAGAACTTGAAGATTGAATGGATGAGAAGAAGAGAGAAAGAAATGAAAGTAAACAAACAAAACATAGAAACAAAGTCCATGTTTATTTTTGATTCCTCTAACTTTAGCTACTTCAAATGTTGTTTGTTGGTACTTTTGAGTGAAATAAACCAAGTGCAAATGGTGTATATATATAGGTAAAGTAGAGGCAATAAAATAAATTATTTGGGGGTGCGTGGTGGGGTCCTTTAAAACATACAGCTTGAATCAACACACGGAATCTCCTTCCAGCTCATGTTTTGGTTTATATATACATTAATAAACAAAAACACAAGAGAAAGAGAGAGGAAAGGAGAAGGTGTGTGGGGGCACGTGTGACTTTTGGATATATGTACAAAGAGTGTGTGAGTGTAGTAGGGCAGAGGTGGAACTAGAATTCTCGTTGCGAATACCATCATATTTAGTAATTTTGATTTAGTTTTCACATATTTGTCGTAAGAATATCAATTGATTATATTAGAGACAAATTTTGAGTTGAAAGTTTTTTGAAAATAACCTCTCTATCTCTATGAGGTCTGCATATATTTTACCCTCCATAACTTTTACTTGTCGAATTCCACTGGGTATCTTGTTGTTGTTGTTGTATATTAGAGACGAATTCAAAATTTTTAGAACATGAGCGTGTCACTAAAATAAAAACATGTATTGAGCAAAATTTGTCCATAGTTCTTTACATAAATAACTTAATATCTGATCAAATGCATCATTTAGTCTTCTTGTAGCGCATATATTAGCAAATAATAATGTCAAACAAATTTTAGAAACTATATACACAAAATATATAATTTTAAGAATTGACCACAATAGTGGTGGAGCTAGCGTATAGTTAGGGGGTTCATTTGAATCCTTTTCAACAAAAAATTAAACTATTTATATATAGTTAAAATTACTCTCTATGTATATTATAAATAATAGATGTCAAACCTCCTTTGATCAGTTAGTTTGTTCACTTTTTTAAATTTTGAACATTCTTAATGAAAATTCCAACTCTGTTACTGAACAACTGGTTCACATGCCTCGTTTTAAACTTATAAATTCGCCACTATAACAGAATATAAATTATTAACGTAAAATTCAGTAATATAATAAAACTTAATTCCAAATACGTAAACATTAAATTCTGACTTCGACATTGGGTAGTGTTAAGTGGGGTAGGTGGGGTATAGAAGTACAAGTTGGGGAGTAGTTAGTTGACTTCATGGTATGGCACATTATGAAAGGGCAAAGGGGGAAAAGTGTATAGAGGGGATGAACTTACAATCCGTACCATCGTATGGGAATTTAAATCAATGATTGGTAAAAGGGAATCAATAATTTTAAAAATAAAATTAGTATTTTAAAATAAATCAAATTAAAAGGAAGAATACACCTAGAGATTATTTTATATGAGGGGGTGTATTTGTTGTTTTAGAATACTACTTTTATAACAATTTAACCCCTTGGTTGATCGTATAATAAATATCATTTTAAAACTATCGGTTTGAATTATTAAAGAAGTAAAAATAATTAGAGGTCTGAAGAAGGATATGTTTAATTGCATCGGAACGTATCTATAATCATCTTACTTCACGGAATTTCATTTAGACACCTAAAGCTATATTAATACTCTTTTTAAAAAATTAGTTTGTAAATATACATTAACTTTCATAATCTTTTTTCCTAAAACAAATTAAGAAAAAAGGTAGTTGGATCATGTCAGATGGATTGGATTATAATTCAAATAAAATTTAAACACATTAAATCATGGTAACATAATTTTATATTTTTTTAATATATAATATACTTAATATGAAAAATAAAGTTTTTTTGTTTTAAAAAAAAATTTGTGGTGCCAAGTGTTTGGATAAAAATGAATCAACTTGAAGTTTGAGCTCACTATCTCCTGCATGGATTGATTTTGGAACTTGACAAAATCCTTATCCAATATGTTGCTGAAATTATTTATTTACTAATTACTATAAATAGAAAGATTTATCCAAGATTTGTTGAATTCAATATCATAAAGTCATAAAGTGACCTCAAGAAGGAACTACCTTGATATTACTAAATAAATCTTACAATGTTAGTTATTAATTCTATCATATTGTATCTATATGACACTATTATATTAAGCAATTAGTCAAATTTGAATTCAACTTTGAAAGTTTTATTACTTTAGCTACAAAAATATGCATGTATTTTATTTGTATAATAATATATCATTTTTCTTGTTCTTTTGGTTAGATTCATATAACCATTTTTCTCGTACGCATTTGAGTACTTAAGGCTCCCTTTTTTTGAATGGGTATCGCCGGGTGGCTTAGTTCCGAATCACACAATAACATAGCGCACATGCATTAGAGGAGAGAGTAACCCCTTTATTATAAGATAGGTTCCTCATTTCCTTTCTTAAGAGATGGAGCAATCGTCACTCGACAGCTCAAAGCTGATCGATACACCTCGTGTGCTTGCATACTCGTCTTTCACAGGCCTATTTGTACCCAGCTACATGATGAAAGTCCCCTCAGCCAATCGTCACTCGACAACTCAAAGCTGACCGATATAACTCGCGTGCTACTCTGCTTGTCTTTCACAGACCTATTTGTAACATTTATCTTATTTTTCAAAAGACCTTAAGCTCACTATATTAACCTATAAAAGTCTTTTACTTTCATATGTTATCTTTCGCATGCCTTACGAAAAGCATTTCTTTGTTCTTATTACTCTTTTTTTTAAAAAATTCAATCACATGTCATGTGATTTGTACTATTCTTTTAATCATCAAGAAATTAATTTTTTTTTGAAAAATATGTTGTTATAAATAAGTGATTTTATTCTTCTGCATTGATGACTTAGGCATTTGCTTTATATTTTTGAGATTTGTTTTTGCAAATCACAACTTCATGACCAAGTTAGTTGTATATTTCACATTGTGCATCTGGTTTATTTCACTATTTAAAATGGAGGATGACCGTTTATTTTATTTCACTGTCTAATAATATATTAGATATAAAATAGCGACTAAAATAAAAAATAATAATAATTCTATAAATAAAATAAAAATAACAAAATAAATAATAGACAGTACAATACAATATACAAAAACGAATTTAATCCTACTAACCTAGTCCATTTTATTTAGCTTTAATTTGGGCAACCACATTTCACTTGTGTATATTCTTATTTTTACATAATTGATGATTTTCTTTTCCTTTTGTCATTTCAATGTAGAATCAAATTTCCAAGAGGAATATATTTTTTGACTAAAGTCTCCATTCATCGAATTAACTTTGGACAAGAAAAATAAATTAATTGGTGAAATTTTTTGACCAATCAGTATTACTATGTGTTGATCACCTTTTTTTTCTTTGTAAATGTCATATCAGTATAATTTAATTTATCATAATAATATTTTTACTTGCACATATTACAGATGTGCTGTCAACAGTATTTATAAAACTCTGACAAATAATACATATGAATTCTCACAATTAAGAATATAATGAATTTCAATGCTAAAAATTGTAAACATTAAATTTATAAAATTTAAATTATGAATCTACTTCTTCTACATCATATAATATGAACCGATTGGAGAATTAATTTTGAAAAATCAAGGTTAATCACATACTTTAAAAAAAAAAACAAGAAGAATCATCATGAATATAGTGTTTCTCAACTGCTTACTTTGTAAATTCACAATTTTACTAAGTTAAAATTTTCACTTTTCAATCTTATAAGCATGAGCTAACAACTTTGTTTTTTTCTACAACTTGTTTCACCTAAACTTCTTTGTTTTTTACTTACTAAAATAGAGTAGGTCTATGTTTGATGTGAAAGAAAAATATTTTCTAAAAAATAGGAGTCACTTGCCATTTATCAATTTTATATTTGACAATAGTCACTATTGGTAAAAATAACTATTTGATTTTAAGATTTTGATTTATTATCGTCGGAGGTAGATTTATTGAGTAAATTACATATTCGATCGAATTCAATAATTTTGTTCTAAATTAAATATTATATTTGTAAAAATAACAATTTGGCTTTGGTTCATAATAATATCCAACTGAATCTAATGTGTCAATTATAAATTCGATCGAATTCATCAATTTTGAATTAAATCAAATATTATAGTTATCTTAAAAAAAATACATTTTAAATATGAATAATTATTAATTTAGAATATCACAATAATAAAAAGAATCAAACCAAAATCTCGAACTCATATATTTTAAATGCTCAATTCATATAATTTTGAATTAGGTAACAAGTAGAAAACATTACAAATTAATGTCCAAATAAATCATTTCAAGTTTTTAACTAGAGACGACGACAACAACGACAACAATAACATATTTAGTGGAATTTCAAAAATGGAGTTTCAAAAATAGAGTCTAGAAAAGGTAAAATGTACGCAGATCTTAGCATTACCTCATATATATAGAGAGACTGTTTTCGGAAGACCCTCAGCTCAAAAATATCCGATCCCAAAAGCAGAAGATGCTAGATATGAAAGAGAAATGACTAAAGTGGAAAGCAAGTGATAATATATAAATACAATAAAAGAAACAAATATATGAGACATACAATAATCAACATAAGATATAAAGACACAAGCACACAACTAATCCTATTAGCTTACTATACCACAAGGCTAGATATCATCCTACCCCTACCAGCCTATTAACCTTCCACCCTAATGCGCGAGTTCCACTCCTTTCTATTTAAGATCATGTCCTCAATGATATAGAGTTGCGTCATATTCTGTCTAATCACCTCCCCCTAATATTATTTTAATATGTACATATATAAACAATGTACGTTGAATCTCTTTAATTTCGTTGCGTATTTATTTCTTTAGTATTTATAAATTTGATAATTAAAAAACTGACTCTGTCACTACAAAGATGCATCTAACTCGTACGTGTTTTATCACATGTAATTACTGTTTTAGGTACTTAACAAGTCTTGTGAACAAACAACTACTGATAGTACACTAAAATATCTTCAATAATGTCAAATTAAAAAATATATTTGATGCCATTTTGCATTCAATACAAAAAAAAGTTAGTCAAAACTTATCAAAAGTCATTATTTTATATAATTAATTCATTAAAAACACACCCAAATAAAATGTCTTTTTCAGTCAAAATTCTATGTAACTTTTGGAAAAAATATAATCTATATAATGGGTTCGAGAAGATTTATTGTTTTTTCCTTGTCGGAATAAGAGGTCAAAAAAATTACAAATATCTTGTGTTATTGAACTTCTTTCGTCTCAAATTATGATAAGTAAATTTTTTTTACATATTTTAAAGAAAATATTATTGTAAAAATATTTTAATTTTATTTATATTTTAAGATATAACTTTTATTCATTTAAATTTTTGTCCCTCAAAGTAAAAAACTTTTTCGAGGGGACAAGTTTATAATTTTTCACATCATATAATATCCCACAAGTTATTCTCCACACGATTAAAATTAAAGGCAAAACATACAATTAAATATATAATTTCTCCCGATTAATTATTTACTTTGTTGAGATGTTTATTATCTTTAAGAATAATTACTATTAAAAATAAAAAAATAAATAATTTTATTTTAGATATTTAAAATGACAAATAAATTGAAATAATTAATTTAAAAATTAAGATAAATAATTTGAGACACAGAAAATATTTAATACATTTTGAGCTTGTTACTTGATGACACAATCACTTATCATAGCATAATTCAACCACTACTTCTATATTATTAAAATATTATTCAACACAGTATTATACATTTTTTTTTTATCAAAGTCTTGTACATATTACTAACACCTTCTTTGAATGTTTTTTTTACGTATTGTATTGTTAGTTTAAATATAATTTTTTTTAGTTATTATTTAAATTTTATTTATTGTATTGTTTTAATTTATCGTTAGGTAACAAAAAACATCTATTTTTTTTGTAATGACCAATTTGATGTACTTGTTTCGTTATTGTAATATTTTCTTCTCATTTTTCTTTATTTATTATTTAATAATTCTATTTTATCATTTACTCTAGCTACCTTTTCATTGTAACTCTACATGTACCCTACAAATTTCTTGTATTTATCATTCAAATTATAAATATGTGACATTATGTAGCGACGGAGAACGATATACAATGCAATCTATCCAAATATTGTACTCATTAAAACAATATAATACGACAAATACAACAGAATACAATACATTATGAAACAACCATCCAAACAAAGCATAAGAGTAACACTAATTAATATTTGGTACTCCCTCCGTTCTAATTTATATGTCACTTTTCATTTTTTGAGAGTCAAACTAATTTATCTTTGACCACCAAATTTTCGTATATGTTTTTGAATTATCAATTATCGTGGCTTATTGTACTTTTTTATATAGTTTGAAAATATGTAAATTTCATTTCAAAAAATTTGAAGATTTCAAGTGCAAATTCTCACTCAAACTCAAACTGTTTGACTCTCGAAAAACGAAAAGTGACATATAAATTGGAACGAAGGGAGTATAATACAAGAAAATGCAACCAATCAGTACCTTAAGGGGTACAATACAACCAAAGCCTTTTCTTGATGACATAATACACACAAAACTATCAAACAAGGATCACCTTTCTCAGTCATAAATGCCATGCCATATCCAAAACTTTCTAAAGGGGAAGACAACAAAGTAGGTGACAAATGCAATATGCCATGAATTTAGCCATACCCCTCTTGCTCACCCCCAACCACCAATGATCTAAAATAAAATATGAGGTACACAAAACCAAAATAAAGTAAAAAAAATACTTAAATGCTGTCTCTATTCATGGATAGAATAATTAAGCTTTACATTATAAAAGGCACATTGGCCACAATGTTGAAGTGCCATGAGAATTAATTCTACATCTTCTTGACCAAATTCATCTATTCCGGATATAATAGAATTACTCATTAATGATTGATCAAATATAATAAATTCGTCCTCAAAAACAAAATAAGAAATCAAATCTATCCATCTAGTGACGGGACATAACAACATTGGAGAAAACATAATCTTTATTAAGAGGACTCAAAATATAAAGAAGTAAACATACAAAGAAGTCAGAAGATTCAACATCTATTTTAATATATACTCCATGTGTTTCATTTTATGTGACATCATTTGACTTGGCACGGTGTTTAAGAAAAAAAGAAAGACTTTTGAAACTTGTGGTTTAAAATCATTCATCAATATTTGTATGGTTAAAAATAATTTCATTAAGAATAAATAGAGAATTTTAATTGCTTCTAATTCAAGTAACATAACATTCATTTTGGGACGGAATAAAAAGAAAAGGATGTCATATGAAATGAGACGAAAGAAGTATTATATATATATTATTCAAACAAACTCACTTCTAATTACCTCACCCATAGACACATATTTTTTTAGTAGTATTGTTTTAATTATTTCCTTTAATAAGTAATTGTGAAAATAGTAGAAAAAGTTTAGTAAATATACAAATGTTATTTTTTAAATCGAATCATGAGCACTGCAATACTGCTTACACAAAATTCTGCGTGCCATTTTAATGTTAAATGTAACCTGACAGGTTGGTTAGAGTGGGGAAACAATAGGAGCCGTACAAGAACAAAAAAGAGGGATAACATTAAAAGAGGCTAACTGTTAAAAGGTACACGTGTCTCCAAAGTTTTAGATCATAATTTCCTGCAGATTCTTGTTAGTTATGGGTGGGTTCATTACATTTGGTCAAGATACTGTTTTCCAACTTTTATGACCAAATCTTTCTTGGGGGTTTTTTGCAGTTGGTTGATATATACATGGATCATGATCTTGGTAGTTGAAGGAAGTAAAGACCCCTAAGGTCATCAAATAGTCCTCTTCCTTCATGATGGTAGATAAATAACTATTATCCGATGATAAATTTTTACTTTATACATGTTGTATCAATATGATATGCCATATCATAGTCGATGTTTTTACTTTCCTGAATTACAGATCCCAAATTCTTGAAACACTCTCTCCAAAGGGTAATTTGTATGTATCAAATCTTACTTTCACGTCTGTCTCATATATTGTATTATTGAATTTGCATTGTGTGCTGCGCACACACACATTTCAGCCTGAAAGATTCCAAAGTTTACCCCTACACTTCCAACCTCACACTAAATTGTCGCATATCTCATTGATAAGTACTATATCTTACAGAAATAACATACATTATATATAGCATTATATATCGAATATATATACTGCGCCATTTGATTCATTACTAAGGCAAATAGGAACGAGCAAACAACTGATTCTTTGGTGCAGCCCTGTCTCAAATGGGAAGTGCTTTGAGTTTTCTTTTACTATTATAATCATAATCTTCTCTTCACATACATGTCCTTTATCTCCCTAATATAAGCCATTGATACACCTCTAGCCTCCTGGTATATCTAGAGGACTTTCCCTGAGACTTTGTTATAGGTCTTTTCAAAGTCAATAAACATCATATGTAAGTTCCTTTTTCTTTTCCCAAGGCAAATAGGAACAAACTATCTTTGTCATCTTTGTTTAATGAGGGTCTCCTCCATCTATCATGACTTCCTCGCACTCCACTTAATACAAGTCTCTGGCCTTCTTTTCTTTCGTCTTTCACGAGTCTGTACAATTTTCTCATATCATTCTTTGTCCCCTAGTTAAACATATATTTGATCGAATTTAGTTATCATCTTTGCCATTGTAACTGCTAACTTAGCCTCCGTCTTCATCGTTGTCTTGTAATTTTTTTTATTTGTTTGCTTATCCTCATCCTTATACTACATCGAATTTGTGTGAACAACCTTCTTTATTTTTACTTTGTTGTGAAATTCTCTATTCCACCGCCAATCCTCTTGATGACCATTAAAGTTGCCCCTCGACACCTTTTATATTGTTGAAGAATGACAAAAGTCTGACATTGGTGGTTAATGAGATGGGTGGACTTTTTATATGATTTGGACAATCTTCCTTCCTTTGAGCTAACTTTTGGGGCGTGAGTTAGGCACAAGACCTAACTTTACATGGTATCAAAGCAGACCCCATCTCACCTAATATTGGGCCCCCGAAAATTAAAAATTTCCCACACACCAGATGCTAAGCACTAAGCGTTTTGAAGAATGATAAAAGTCCCACATTGATGATTAATGAAATGTGTGGATTCTTTATAAGGCTTGCGCAATTTTCCTTTCTTTGAGTTAGTTTTTGGGGTGCAAATTAGGTGCAAGACCTAATTTTACAGATACGAGTCAAGCCACCCCATTTAATCCTCACCCGCCAATACCCAACCGTGTGTATTTCTAGTTAGTCCATCGTGTTGGCAATTCAAACTATATGTGAACTAATTAAGTAGTGCCCCCATAAAATAGTCAAGAAGCTGAAGTCTAACTTGCCTCAATTTACAAAGTCAAATCTCTAATTTACCCAACTAAGAAATTTTCTCAAATTCCCCAATTTAGGCATTAAAATCAAATCATTTTATAGTTAAAATCTCACCAAATTAAGCATATTCATTCTAGGGTATTAGAGAATCATTACCTATATGATTTAGGTTGAAGTTACTCCATCGAATCAACACCCTCGAGATCTCATTTTGTCATTGTTTAATTTTATGTCGAATATGTCCCTTCATTATGATCATCAAAAAAGTCTCTTG
>DF361359.1:5508-24292 GCA_000787875.1 Solanum virginianum | reverse complement strand
ATCCGATAGTGAATTCGAATGTGACACCCAATTCACAATGAATAGTTTATACTAGCCACGTTTAAGTAATAGGTTCATTGCCTGTAGTTGATCATGAGAAATCATTATTTAACTTCACATCATTATTCCCTTGCTCATGTACATGCAAGAAATACCATGGAGCAGTTAACAAACATACAGCACGCAAATGAAAATATCAAATCACCCTCTACCCGAGTTCAAGCTTTGAACTCTGTAGAACCGGAGCTTTCCCTTTTTGCAAGGTCTTAACTCGCTTTTGGTCTATAACAATCAAGTAAATAGCATAATCAACAAATAATGGTCTAAATTACTGATTATATATCAGAATCCTAACCCTTGACCACTTTCATAATCATCTGGTCCCCTCCCCCCACTAGGGCCTTTCTCTACCGGTACTTATAGGTCTAAATCTTTCTCTATAACAGTTTCCCTAGAATCTAAGGTCTAGGAACCATATTATGAATTAGGAGAATGAATAACTTATCTCTGACAATAAAATGGGTGGAAAACTAAAGAGAATAAGTCTGAGATCTCTGTTGGTCTCTCAGGAACAAAGTGATAGAAATAAAAACGAATTTGAAACTTTCTAGACTTAAATCTGCAACTGTCCCCTCCTCCCATCACAACCACTTATCTCGCCGCAACAGTACTACCATAGCGGGATCTGGCTTGCCCTGGTGGATTGCGAGGAGACAGAAAATTTTCAACTCACGTCCTATGTTTATATTTTTTCAACACACCCTCAAACCATGACATTCAATCACTTATCTTTTGCGAGAAGATCAATTTCGGGAGTTCTACTCACTTGAGTTCAATTTCGTAAAGTCGTATAGGCTCCTATTGTCTTGGCTATAAACTCAAAGGATTAAATTTATAATTCAGCCCTCAATTCCTTATCGGATTGCTTGAGACTTCACATGACTCATATTTTGTTCAAGTCTGGCCTAGGCTCAAAATTCTCAATTTACTACTCGGAAGATTTCTACTTCAATTTCCTTTCTCATTGATCTATCCGTTGCAAATAATATTTGTTTTGTTGAAGTCAACAATAACAAATACTAATATTCTATTGGGAAATAGTCAATGGTAATAAATGAGGGGCCTCCATAACCCTACACTGTTTAAATTGATAATGTATAGATAAATTTATATGAAGTCAAACTATTGAAAAACTTACAACCATGGTCCATATGATACAATACATCTCAATCAAAAGTTAATAAATTGCTGAAGGAGTCAACAAACAAGCTTCTAGTTTTCAATTGCGCCCCACAAATCCTTAAGAAAGGTATTGCATGAAACAATTAAATATTAGTACTAAATTATACAGCCATCAATTCATGAACAGAAATTCAACACAATTTTTATTTGTATCTAAGTTACCTTTTGGCATGAATCATGTTACATAGGAAAGTATTGCATTGAGGTCAAAAGATTAGGATAGAAATTTGTAGGTAACTGAATTTGGAAGTGGCTGAATGCTAGCCTCCTTCTACCCTCTTCTCCTTTTTTTTTTAGTATTATTTTGTTTTTTTCCAAATTTTTCTATTTTGGGAGGCCTCCATAATTTTGGTTCAAAAATAAATATGACAAAAGCTATAATAAAAAATATTTTTTTAATTTTTCTCCCGATGTTTGGTGTTCACGTTGGAGTTCGATTATATCTGGATTCGTGCAGTGTAGGACCCCATTTGAAGGAAAGCACTCCATACCAAGAATTTTTTCATTCCTAATTATCGAACCCGAGACCTCTAGTTAAGGGAGCAACAGTCCCATTTACTGCATCACATCCTTTGCTGGTAATAAAATAAACTTCTTCAATACAAAAAACATATCCTTTTATCACAAAAGTCATACTATAATAAAAGCTTAAAAAATGAAACAATTAGCTAGCAACAAGTTGAAAAAAATAAGTGCATGAACGTTGGTTAATCCTATGGTTAATTTATTTGCTTGTCTTTATGTTTGCTCAATCATTCATTTCACACTCCTGATGTTCAATGACGCGTGAAGGCCCTACAATTAAAAGTAGCTTTTGGCTTTCAATGCTAGATGTGAAAGGTCTAGTTTTGTAACATTCCCCCCTAAGGGGATGGTTGGGTGGGATAATTTCTAAAGTTCACTACATTGGAATTTTCATGAAATTCATTGTTAATATATTCAAAATTAATAGATTTTTTTTAAAAATTACTTGACCTATTTTTATGGAAATATTTGAGGCTAGAGATATATATGTAGTTTACTTATATTAAAAAGATAATGGAAATATACGATGAATCCAAGACCATGATGAGAATAGTGGGAGGAGATTCACAGTACTTTCATGTAGTAAAGGTTGTACTAAGGATCAACTTTTAATCCATTTTTGTATGATGTGGTTATGGATGTATTGGTGCAACATATCCAATGGAATGTGTCGTGGTGTATGCTATTTATAAATGTTATAGTTTTGATTGATGAGATATATGATGGAGTTAATGATAAGTCAAAGGTTTGGAGATAAATCCTGAAGTCTTAAAAAGTTTAGATTGAGCAGGACTAAAACATAGTACTTGAGTGTAAGTTCAAGGACATTGCTCCCTAGACAAATGTGGTGGTAAGAATTGGAACTTAGGTCGTTACCCAGAGAGAAAATTTTAGGTATCTTGGGCTATAATTCAAGAAAATGGTGAAATCCATGAGGATGTTGCACATCATACTAAAACAGGAGATCAAATGTAGTGGCAGATCTAGAATTTTAACTCAGGGGATTAGAAATATAATAATAATTAAGAAAAGTTTAAAAAAATGATGCTTTAAGTGGGATTCAAACCTTGAGCATGAGGGTTCATTTTAATGGAAATCTACCATTATGCTAGACTTTGTTTATTATTTCGAAGGTTCAAGTTTAATATATATATACAAAAATATATAACATTTATCTTATATTTACATTGTATTTTTTCGTCGAGGGGGTTCGGATGAACCCCCTCACCTAAGCCTAGGTCCGCCCCTGATGAAATGGCAGCTTGCATCTAGCCATCTAGTGTCTTGTGTGGTAAGAATGTGCCACAAAGACTTAAAAGGTAAGTTTATAAAGTGGTTATTAGACCAATTATGTTGTATGGGATGAAGTGTTGGCGATCAAGAACTCAAACACTTAGAAAATGAAAGAAGAAGAAATGGGAATGTCAAAATGTGTGAAAATATTGAGAGGGATAAGATTAGGAATGAAAATATTTGATATAAGGTGGGAGTGACCTCTACGACGAATAATATTAAGGAAGTGAGAATAAGACGGTTCAATATGTGAAGAGGAAATGCACAGATCTCCTATTGAGAAGGTGTGAGAGGTTGGTTATGATGGTCTGAGAAGATGTAGTGGTAGACCGAAGAAGTAACGCACCTGCAACTTACCCAGAACATGGCTTTATAGGAAGATATCGAAGGTAATGGATTAAGATAAATGATTAGTAGCTAATTGTGCGTAGTCTAGTTTCTCTTATTAGTATTATCATTATTTTTCTCCTACTTTAGTGTTACTTCTTATTTTCCTTTCTTTAGTTATCGTAGTATCTATTGTTGCTACTGTTCTTTTCTCTATTATTTGTAGCCGAACCTAATTCATGTAATTCATACATGTGAAAGATGTAGTGTTAATTTATGTGTTTGTCCAAATTTATGTATTATAATATCACAACAAGTTGGTTAGTTGTTAGCTATTATTATAAGCATACATAAATTAGATGGCTATTATTCTAGCTTTATGCAATACTAATTATTTAATTAGTAGCTATAGAGTATAAGAGACACAAAAAGGATGAAAACAATGAACATATATTATAGTACTAGTGAAGTGGAGTCAAATGTTTCAACCACAGTTTTTTATTAAACTATCTAATACCACTCTTGGTTAAAGTAATTTATTATTTGGAGTGATGTTGAAAGGGACATTGGCAATTTGCAAATTATTTTATAGTATTTGTAACTAAATGGAGTAAGGATTTGTGATAGAAACAAATAAGATCCTCCATATTCCCTACTGGAAATGACAAGGCAATAATCCCTTTTAGAGGATTTAGCAAATAATTTTTTCAAGATTCTTTCAAACAACAAAAGGCAATTCCTTTTATTAGAAGGAGACACTTGGTCACCTTTATGTCCTCCTATGCAATTTTAATTTTTTTTTTTGATAGTGATGGCTTTAGTGTATCCAATCATAATAGTTGTATATTTTTTTGGACAAAATTTCACAGCCCATACCCCATTTATTAAGAGCAACAAAGCTTCTTGGAAGATGAGGCACATAGGTATAAGATAATAATTGCTTTATAATTAAAGAATGTCAATTTGATAGTACCAATTTGACTACATCTTTATGAATTTTTGAAATTTTCAATGACTAATAAAAAGGACTTCTTTTGATCTAAGTTCTAGCGTATTTTTTGCGCGTCTCTCTGTCATGAAATTAATTATACTTTAGGTTATAAATAAATATAGCATATAAAAATAATCATTAAAAAACATGGTTAAGTTTAATGCAGACAATTATTGAAAAAATTATATAAATAAGTAAATATATACTAGTTAATTAGCTAATGTAGCTATAGTTTGAATTAATTACGACTCGTGACAAGAATCTAGTTGTATTTACAGTTTGAATTTTGTATAATTCGCACGATTTATACAACAGTTGTGCGCGATTATACAAAAGTTGTGCGAGAATCAAATCGTATAGTGAACTATGAATTGTATAGCGAATTGTACAAGCATTGTGCATAAATTGTATAGCAAAATATACAAAGACCATACAAAAACTGTGAATTGTATAGCAAATTATACAAACGTATACAAATGTTGCGGGAATTATACAAACATTGTTATGACTATAGTTACAAAATGTGATTACCCAAAATATAGTTATGGAGCATAATTAAGGTATTTTAGGGGCAAGTACCGTACTAGGGCATGTATGCTATTTTAAGCTATTACTTTGTGTTATATTTTCTTGTGACGATTGTTGATATGTTGTGATCTAAATAATGATTCAGAATTTTATGAAGTTTTGATGATTGATAAATTAAGTACAAATGACAATTAATGTACATGAAAAAAGGATAAAAATATACAAAAATCGAGTCTTAAACAGATTTTCAAAAGGAATTGGTAAATCAGACAACACTAAAGGGAAATTGATTCTTTAGATGAAGAGCTAAAGAGTTTTTGAAGAAGTTGTTCCACATTGAATTAGACAATTGAAATTAATACTTAATTCAATTCTACAAGGTATTGTAGTTCAAAATATGAAAATGTTACCATAAATTGAATGTATAGAGATAGCTTAAAATTAGGAGAAGTCGTCATCAATATACTTTTGGAAATATGAAATTCAAGTTAAATGAAGATTGATTGCTAAACCAAAGTCTTGATTGAATTTCATAACTACACAAGACTATTTCCTCCTACAAATCTAGCACTACAAGAAGGTTTGGAAATTGATGTCACCCTCTGTGAGGATATTCTAAATGTGATATAGCAAAAACACATCATTGATTGGATAAAGTTATTAAAGAATTATAGAATAACTAACAATTAGGGAGAATTAATATGTTGAGGGCAGTAGCGAAGACACATAGTACTCAGGGGGATTATCCGGATTCCTTTTGATAAAAAATTATACTATTTTTATATAGTAAAAAATTATTTATATATATATAATAGGTGTCAAATCCCTTTCGATTAGTTAGTATATCTACTTTTTAAAACTTTGAATCATCTTACAAAAAATTCTGAATACACCACTGGTTGAGAGTGGAGTTAGGGATTATTATTGGGATCAGAGTAGTTTCTTAGGTGTACGAAGGAAAGTCCTAAGTTTAGTTAAGAGTTGGGAAAATTTTAATTACGTGCCTCTTCATTAAATAATTAATGCTAAGATAAAGTTGAAAAAGAATAACTAATTCTCTTTTGATTGTTCAAATTGATAACTACTCTCTCTGTCTTATTTTAGTTGTCATCATGATAAGGGTTGACACAACTTTTAAGAAAAAATTATATAGAATTATTGTTCGACTAATATATCCCTTATAAATAATTAATCTTTTGTTTATATATGTGTCTCTTAATTCAACAACAACATACCCAGAGGGTCATGTCCTCAGTGAGATTAAGTTCGGCCATATCATGTCTAATCGCCTCCCCTCTAGTACTTCTTCGGTCTACCTCTATCCCTTCTGTGTAACTCCTAAAACTAACCTCTCGCACCTCCTAACAGGAGTATCGGTAATTCTTCTCTGCACATATATGTATACAATATATATAAATGTATTTAGGATGATATTTATTCAGTTATATATCAAACGGTGTAACTCCTAAAACTAGCCTCTCGCACCTCCTAACAGGACCATCGGTACTCCTTCTCTGCACATGTCCAAACCATTGAAATCTCGCTTTCCTCATTTTATTTGTCACCAGAGCCACCTCTAGCTTCTCTCGAATGGTCTCATTCCTAACCTTATCACTCCTAGTGTGACCACATATCCATATCAACATTTTAAAACATTTTTCAAATTCTATGGACTTCCGCCACTATTCTGGATAATAGAACCTAGATATTTAAAGTTGTCCCTCTTGGGGATAGGTTGAGTGGCAAGCCTCACATCAAAGTTTGCTTTATCCCTCTCAATACTGAATTTGCACTCCAAGTATTTAGTTTTGGTCCTGCTCAACTTGAATCCTTTGGACTCCAAGGCATGTCTCCAGGACTCTAACCTATCATTAACTTTAGTTCGCGTCTCATCAATCAATACTGTCACGACCCAACGTATGGATCGTGACTAGCGCCCGATTGGGCACTCAGACACAACTGCTAAGTCAGACTTCAATCATATTAACTAACTCATTTACAGAAATTTTGGCAAAGTTTCCTTTGTTTTATTAGTTAACCAAACCCTGCATACAGACAATCCCAGCGAACAAAACCTACAAATGTATACATGCGGGTCGATAAAGTCACCGCTGTGGATAAACCGCCCAACAAACATAACATACGTACAGGATATACAGATTAACTGACATGTCCCATATACCCAGCATAAGTACATAATATATAGACTGACTGACATGACCCACACTCACAGGAGTCCACAGACCTCTAATACAAACAAACTGAATCATAAGACGGGACAGGGCCCCCGTCGTACCCTCAAATGTATATAATACAAAGTAATGAAGTAGCATGTATACCAAAAGTGGCTCCGAAGCAAAGGAGCTCTTCAAACTGCAAACAAGTATCCTAAGCTGGTGGCCCGCTACTCAGTGCATCTGTACCTGCGGGCATGAAATGCAGCTCCCGAAGGAACGGGGTCAGTACGTAATATATACTAAACATGTAAAGCAGAACGTGCAAAATATAACGAGGGTGAAAACTCAATAGAGGTATAGTGGTCAAACACATATGCAAATTTTTAGACAAATATTTTTTTGTAAAATCTCAAACTAACGCCTAACGGACCGGAATGGTGGCGACCCCAAACTCACACCATATCACCACCTTACATCGGAAAGTTCTAGGCGAATTATGGCCCAGCACTCACGTATCATAATAGGAGAAAGACACATGCCGGTCAGTGAGCCGGGGCGAACTGTGGCCCAGCACTCACACGTCAGAAGGAACAAAGAGTAAGAAGCTTGTATACATATAATTCCCACTTTGACCCCACTTGCCCACTTATTCCACGTCATAGGATAGGTGAGCCGAGGCGAACTGTGGCCCAGCACTCACGTCGTAGAATAAGTGAGCCTAGGCGAATTATGGCCCAGCACTCACGTATCATAATAGGAGAAAGACACATGCCGGTCAGTGAGCCGGGGCGAACTGTGGCCCAGCACTCACACGTCAAAAATGCCAACATATCCCAAGCCCAGCTCCTTATGGCTCCAAACTAAGCAAAGCCGACCCATGGGCAAACTGATCCACCGTATTCAACCTACTTCGAAATATATATATATATATATATATATATAATACAATACACACGATAATAACTGGCCCGGAAATAGGTGGACGAGGTCATAATAGGCACGAGTAGAGTCGTGAGGATAATATGCATAAAATCATTATTAAAAATTCTCAAAGAATAGTAAAGTATTCATGTTCACACTTAACATGTTATTATTAAAAAATCCGAAATAGTAGCAAATTGTTCGTATCCAATAATAATGTATAGTTTGCCTTAAATTCTTTTAGAATCGTCACACTTTAAGTAAAAGGTGTCCAAGACAATTAAGTTTACAACAACTAAATTCAGTTCCAGTCAGAGAGACCATCACATATATTAAAAATCTTAAGAGATTGGATATACAAGAACCTGACTCAACTTATGAGTATAGTCATTTACAGTTTAACAATTGAGATTGAATGCAATGGTTGATACAAGGAACAAGATGGTAAATGAATCGTGTATGTTACAACTGGAATTGAATACTCTCAGGGTACCAGATGGTACATCTATATGTACAATCTACAGTCTAACAATTGAAATTGAATGAAATGGTTGATACAAGGAAGAAGATGGTAAATGAACCGTACAAGAGGGTACATTTAACCATGTACAATATAGGTAACCCAGAATAACCAAACAAAATGAGGTTAACAACAAGAGATACAAAGCAATAGAGTTAAAGGAAATCATTATAAATGCAAAATGAGAGGAGCAATCTAAAAGGAGACTGGAAACGCTTTCATTGAATAACTTGCCAACTTCCCTATATACTTACCGACATTGGTATTTCTAGAACCATTGAAACTTTTAGTTTCAAACTCATTTATTTCTTTTCAAACTCTTACCGATACGACATACTCTTAAGGATATCAAACATAAATGTATAGCTCATCGTTCGGAAGAAAGACCAAGAACAAATATAAAGCATACTTGGCTAAAGTTTCAAGAACGGTATTTTTCAAACGTTATCACATTTTCTATTTCTAACCTATTCATGCCTAGAGATGGAAAACTTTACATACCTCTCTTCCTACGCCAAATTAACTCCAACGTCAAGCTAACTCGACTTACTCCTCCGAACGTGCAATATCTACAATAATCACAATAACGTTTTCAATTAACTACAACCCTTTACGGGTCTTTAAATCTCAAGTTTAACCTTAACCTTTACAAAAATTTCTCCAGCATTTTTCCTTATATTAGGCCACCCCGAGACTCTATCTCGGTCCCAATTCATCAACAACAACAACAACAACAATCGCACAACAAACAATGAACCATTCTAAGTCTAGAACTTCGCTAATTCGCTAACGAACTTCATTTTTCATCATAACTGAAAAACAGGGGCAACATACTCATTGATACATACTTAACACACCCGAACACTTCTACACACTCCAAGAATTCAATTACATCATTCAAGCGTCAAACGAAACCTTATAACGTCAAAGCGCCACATTTCATTACTTACACATATTTAAATTCAACTAACACTCCAAGAGTATATACAAATACTTCCCAATACTTCTCTCACCTCAAATGAACCATTTTCATCTCAATTAAACACAAGTACAAGATTTTAAGACAATTCAACTTTATAAATAAAAATCCCCCAAATTTAAACCCAACACCCCCAAGCATGAAATTCACGTATACAAGCAACCTTTCAAGGTTATTCTTTCGATTTGACACTCTCCAATACACATACAAGCTTTAATTTAACTCAAACAAGAGGAAAATTCACATACCTTGACAACCCCTTTAAGAACTTTAAATCATCACCATCGCTTTATAAAGTGTTTTCTCGACAAACCAACGCTACCACGCTACTTGTGGGGCCCAATATACTAGGCTTGCAACGTCAAAATAATTGAAAAATCGAAAAACAAGAATTGTTGGGGGCTTTACTGTTCATACCCGAGAGCCATTTTTCAGGGTTCTTGGAGACTCTTTTTTTTCTAAGTGCTCAAATGAAGGAACAAAGAGTAAGAAGCTTGTATACATATAATTCCCACTTTGACCCCACTTGCCCACTTATTCCAATCCATATTTAACACAATTTAAAGTTCTAGATTTTGTATTTATCTAAAATATTTATTTTTTTTGTAAGGAATTAACTCATGGTCTTGTGTGTAATGTAATATACTTATATATATATATAAAGCTTTAGAATCCCTTGGTCCCACCCACACTTGTCCCAATTGAATTTACACACAATTAAGTGGGTCCACAACTTAAATTAATAATCTCTAGATTTTCTTTGTTTAAAAAAATTACACACAATTAAGTGGGACCACAACTTAAATTAATGATCTCTAAATTTTCTTTGTTTAAAAAATAAATATGTATAACATAAAATAAAAGGGTAGTCTTGCATATGTGTACATGTGCATACATAATCATATATACTCACACCTCCTTTAAATAATCCACTAGAGTTCTCAAAAGTACTCTTAAGTCCCGAATTTTCAAAAATTGCAACATTAGGCCCAAATTTCGTAAGGGTTCCAATATACCACCATACGAGTTCTAACAAATACTATGTCATCTGCAAATAGCATACACTATGGTAACTCCTCCTGGATAGATCCCGTAGCTCATCCATCACGAAGGCAAACAAGAAAGGGCTCAACACTGAACTTTGATGGAGTCCCATCTCAATAGGAAAATACTCTGAGTTTCCTCCTACCGTTCTTACCCGAGTCTTGGCTCCATAATATATGTCCTTTATCGCCCTAATATATGCAAGACAATTAAGTTTACAACAACTAAATTCAGTTCCAGCCCCTTTTACCTCTAGACACCTCCATAAGACATCCCTTGGGACTTTGTCATATGCCTTCTCTAGATCAATGAACACCATATGAAGGTCCTTCTTTTTTTCTCTATATTTCTCCACTAACCTCCGAACAAGATGAATTACTTCAGTAGTTGATCGCCTCGGCATGAATCCAAATCCTACTAATAGCCCGTCTTACCTCCTCAACTCTGAACCGCCTGCAATAACCAAAATCACGATGGTTTTTGGAGTGTGCCAACTCACCCAGCTCAATATATCTGTCTCCTTTTTCATTCAGGAGTTTATGAAAGTAAGCTTACCACCTTAATTTAATGAAAGTGTCATCGACCGACACCTCGCCCTCCTCATCCTTGATACACTCCACTTGGTCCAAGTCACAAGCTTTTCTTTCTCTTACTTGAGCGAGCCTATACAATCACTTATCCCTGCCTTTATCACTTAGCTCCTCATAAAGACGCTCAAAATCTATTGACTTAGCAATCATCAGCGCCATCTTCGCTTCTGACTTGGCCGTCTTATAGATTACCTTAAGTTTTTGCTTTTCATCTTCATCCCTACACTCTAACCACTCTATGTAAGTGGACTTCTTATCTTTCACTTTGCCCTGAACTTCATCATTCCACCATCGATCACCCTGACGTCCACCAAAGGTCCCTCTCAAAATTTGATCTCCACATCCATCACTAAAAGCCTATGTTGAGTGAAAATATTTTCACGCGAAATAACCTTGCAATTCTTACATAGACTTGTATTGCCTTTTCAGAGAAATAGGTAATCTATCTGAGTCTTAGCTATCGTACTACGGAAGGTAATCAAGTGGTTTTCCCTCTTTGGGAAACACGAGTGAGCAATCACTAACTCAGAAGCTTTGACAAAATCCAAGAGAGACGTTCCACTTTCATTCATCTCCCCAAAACCAAAGCCTCCATGAACATCTTCAAACCCGCTAGTAGCTGCCTCGATATGCCCATTAAAGTCACCCCCAATGAAGATTTTCTCTATCTCCGGTATGCCTCGCACAACCTCATCTAGATCCTCCCAAAAAAACCTTTTGACTTCCCCATCTAGGCCTACTTGGGGCGCATAAGCACTAACTACGTTCACTACATGTCTACTAACCACGAGTTTGATAAACATCATCCTATCATTAACCCTCCTAACCTCAACCACATACTCCCTAAGATTCTCGTCTATTAGGATTCCTACACCATTTCTATCCCTCGAACCACCCGAATACCACAACTTAAACCTATCCACTTATAAGCCTGTGACCCTCTTGCCACCCCTACCCCTTACCTCCGACCTCGACCCTGACCCCGACCCCTACCCTGACCCCAACCCCGACCGACGCCATGACCCTAGTCCATCATTATCTCCTGATGCCACTAGACTACAAACTGATAAACTCTACAAACAAGTACTCACTACAGTACTGCGCACAATAATAAATAAGACTTCGATAAATACAGTAATATGCAACAATAGGGCAACAATATGCTAAGTAAATTTCCAACAAACAATATGCTAAGTAATATGAATACCAATATACAATAATATACAATAATATACCACAATATACCATAATACACAATAACATACAACAATAATATATAATAATATATAACAATATATAACAATATACAACAACAATAACATATATGAATACTTTAACATCCCAAACATGTACAAAATGTCCACAACAACGAAACTGCAGAAAATACAGTACCTGGAAAATACAGAACAGTAAATACAGATAAAGAAACAACGAAGCATGACGTTTTGAATAGGAAAGAAGGAGAAAATGGAGGATATCACCTGAGTATTCCTCGTAGCTTGAAAGAATCTGACCGAAAAATGGTTGAAGGCATCACCGGAATATGGAATTCTGATCGATACCTTCGCCGGACCCTGGGGACTTTTGATTTGCTGGACGCCGAAATTTTCCCTTCATAAACTTGAGCAAAACTTGGATTATGTGACCTTCTTTCGATGAAGAGAAGTAAATTCCATCGGATATCTGGAGGAGTTGCTGTCTGGATGGTGGTGATGTTGCCGGAATGTTAGAAAGCCGACGACCGGAGAGGGGAAAAAAGTTGACGAGAAAGGGGGGGGAGTCAATTTCTAAGGAGAAAATTCAGATCTGTGACTTCCTCAAAGTGCTGAAAATTCACAAACAGAAAGATTCGGCCGAGAAACAGATTCGCACGCCGCCGAAAAAAATAATTAATCCTCTCTTGATTATCTAAATTGACAACTATTCTAGTATACCTAACAACTAAAATAGGACGGAAGAAATATTTTGAAGTAAGTAGTTTTAGTAAACATGACAACTAAAAAGAAACCAAGGGAATAATTGCATTTACTTACTCCCTTCGTTCACTTAACTTTGTCAAATATTTTCTAGTTTATTTTCTATTTTTACTTGTCATGTTTTATCATAATGGCAACTAAAAAGTAATGAAGGGAGTAGTTGCATTCACTTAGTACTCCCTTCATACACATTTATTTGCCAAATATGTTCTAATTTGAGTTCTACTTTACTTGTTATTTTTGACAAATTAAACAAGTACAATTTTTTTATTGTACCCTCAATTAATTTACATTGAGTTAATTTCTTTGAAAATATAGTAAGAAAATATGTTTAGGACGCTATCAATTAATAAAAATAAAATAAACATACTATATTAATTATTTTTTTAATACGTATGTCAAGTCAAAATTTAACAAATAAATTTGAATGAGGGAGTAATAATGGAATTGGTTTGCCTAAAGAAGGATAGTATTGTACCGTTTGTAACTACTTCCTCTGTTTCAAAATAATTGAATTGTTTACTTTTTAAAGGATATGTTGGAGATTGTTTCCAATTTTACCCTTCATTTTTTTGAATTTTGTATTAGAAATAAATGTAACATTTAATGAGTGTGTAGAGTTTGAAAAGGATAAAAATGAAAAAATATGATTAAATTTTATTTTTATTTATTTTTTAAATATGTATGATATAAATCAACAGTTCATTTATTTTGAGACAGAAGAAGTAACTAGTAATATGCTAATTATTGAGGACACAATTTTATGTGTAGTCAAATCCATTTTGCTATAATAGATTAAATGCAAAACCTTATATAAACTAATCAATTTTGTATTAACAAAATGGAGAACCTATGGATGGATGTGGGTAACCAATTACTTTGATGTTGAAATAATTAATTGAGATGTACTTAACCCTATCATTAAGAAGTCAAGAATGGAATTCAATTCCATGTATATGCATGTAAGATTAGGAATATGTTCCCTTAAAACAATGTATATTTAAATAAATGTGCTAGACAAAACCAGGGTTGTGTCCTTGTTTTCTTAGAAAACCATCCTGACATTGATTATTTGCAAGTTGATTAAAAGTTATGATGCAATATTGCTTCTTTTGTTGTTTTTATATTGTATGGGTCCATAAAATAATTTTGAACCAAATGAAAAATAAAATAAAAGAAGAAGATGGTGGTCCTCCATGGTTCCCTCACCTTGCCACAACTTAATCACCTCACATGTTTATGAAATATGTACCTCAACTTAATAGTCATTAACCCCCCTCCCCCACCAATACCCCCTTTATAAAAAATTTTTTTGACTAAATAATCCTTAATTAAGTTTATTGACCATAGTGATCTGAGAGTCCTATGTGGAAAGCCTTTCGCTCAACGAATTAAAGATACATCGGGAATAACAGGCTGATGATTCTCAGCTGTCTAAGTTGATAAGTATAAAGAGAATATGAATTTGAGGCGTAAATAATAAGGTTAAATATGATGATAACATCTTCAATAGTTTAATTTCCATACATCTAATTAATTATTTGATGGTTGTTCAATTTCTATTAATATAAATATCAGATAACTTTGTTCATCAAAACTTAAATAGAAAAAAATAAATAACATACAATTTATTATTTCTACTAGAATTTGATATATATATATATATATATATATATTTTTTTTTTTTCAATAATTAAAAATGAGACAATGAAAGATGGGATGGGATTTGAAAATTCCATGCACCATGCACAATATAAATGAAATAAAAAGAAAGCAAAAACCAAATAAAACTTTCTTCTCTCCTAAAGGTCCCACATTTACATAATTTTATATATAGATTTTCCTTTTTTTTTACTATTTTTTTCTTCCTACAACTTGTGAAGTGGAAACCACTTCAAAACCACTCTTTAATATGATGTTATCAAATCCAATTAAACAGTTTTTTTAAATATTCTTTTATGATTGAGTTTACTATGAACTTGTCCATAAGTGACTCTCAAGAGTCCAATTCTCTGGGAGGGAGGGGGTAGGGGTTATATATTTATGCCTATCACTTTCATTACAAGTCATTCTTATACTTTACAGATAAGGTATGGCTGTTTTATAGTGTCTTAATTTAACTTATTTATGTTAACAACATAATTAAATTTTATTTTTCTACAATGTCTAATTTAACTTATTTATGTTAACAACATAATTAAATTTTATTTTTTTGGGTATTAAAGAACTTGTAATATGCAGCAACCCATCTTAAAATGAGAGCAAAATATAGAAAGATGTTGGGTATATAAATAAACAGGTAAGTTGACATATTTTTAAACCATGAAGACTTTGACCCAAAGCGAACAATATCACTAGCGAGCTGAATCGTTACATAATCGTTATATTTTTTGGAGCGTTCTAAAGAACTCTTGGTTCAGTATAATATATTCTAAATCACACAAGATTCCATATTCAATCAACTCGATCATTGCCACATTAATTAGTTAATTAAGATTGTGTGATTTTTATTTTATTTATTTATATTTTTCACTAATTTTCAGTCATACCTCAGCTGTCATGTTTGAGGTTGTTTAGTCAATTTAATCATTTAATTAGGTTGCTGAATTAATTCACCCATGGACACGTGCACGTATTTCGAGTTCTCATGCATGTACGAACATACGTACATACGTATTCGATTAATTAATTAATGACAACTAGCTTAAATATAATTTAAATAATGATTAGAATATAATATCATACTAATACAATGGGTGTGTTACTAGTAATCATCTTAACTAGATTTCTACTCTTGAAAAGTCAAAATTTAAAAAATAATCCAGTTGGCAATACTGCTGGTTAGACACAATTAAGAAATAAAAAACAATTAGCAAAGATAGATTAATTAAAGTCTTTAATTTATTTAATGTAGTCATCTCTAATCTTTCTAAATTATAATAGTTAATTAATTTGAAACAATCCCAAATGGTCCACCAAATTTTGTCTCCAATGAGATGCAATTTGTTCATTGTGGTCAACTATTTAATTATTCCTTTTTTTATAATTCTTTCAAAATTAAAATACTTATACTAATTTTTTTAGAAATATCAAAATAAATTGAATGAGTGACACGTATTAGGAAACAAATTAATATTTTTGATATTATTTAATTCATTATGGTAATGTTTTTAAGTTATATATAATTATTACTTGTATTAGTTTTACGCTTTATTCGATACTACTCTTATACGTAGCAAATTATGATAATAGCATCGTAAAAGATAAAAATACCCTTGATGTCCCTCAAAGTATATAAAACTAAAGAATCTGAAGAGTATTTTTATAAATAAATAAATTTCTAAAAAACTTATATATGCAATGTATTTTATTTTTAACACATCAAATCAAAAAATTAATAAGAATTATTCTTATATGACTAAGCTGATCGTTATTAGTATATTATATTCAATAACATTATTCTTATACACCATAATAAACAACCGGCCCCAACTTAACCAAAATATAGAGATACATTAACCCTAAAATATTATATGTTTTTTGATATTTTATGGTGTCTAATATTATTTTGAGGTCTATTAATTTAAATTAGCGTTGAAAAATCTTCACACTCAAATCACAAACTTGAGATTTCTGATTAAAAATGAAAAAAATATTTACTACTTCGCCAAATCTTTATTAATAATATTAAGAATAAACAAGTTGTCATTAAAAAAACAAAAAAAATTATTTATATAGTTAATGTATATATATCATAGATGAGTCAAAGCCAACAAATGCCACTTTGCTGTTCACCAATAGTTTAATGAAGTCATAACCATGCTTATTAATTTAAATTAATAATTCAATAATTTTTTAAATTTATTACTAAACACTTCTTGATTCTCATTAACACATGCTAAATATTCAATTTTATTCAATTAATTAAGTCAATTAGAGATCTTATGTGGCTTATGGTGGACTTGATAAGTCAAGAGTGTTTTAAAAAAAAAAAATTAAATTGAAAATTCAAATTTATTAAAATGAAAAATTTATTTTAAAAATTCTTGATCCATGAGGTTATTAATGTGATTGCTTAACAACTAAATTTATGTTACTTATTTGGTAGCCAATGAAGAGTTTAATGGGATCAGGTGCCTCTGCATGAGAGACCATAAGAAAATTCATTCTTTTAAAAAAATTTATGAATAATATTTTTTTAAAAAAAAGTTTAAGCATTGACTTGTAGGATAACATAAATTAAATAATGTTTATGATGATAAGTCTTTTTCATATATAGGTCAAAGGCCTTAAATAAAGCCTTTGATGCAATGAATATAATTTTTTTATTTTTAATTAGAGATTTTGAATTTAGGTATTTGCTATACATAAATCATAGGAAGAATTGTGGGATAAATACGATCCTTATAACTTTATATATAGGTCGTCTCAGGTTCGAATTCTAAGTATAGAATAACCATGTATGATGTAAATATTAGAATAAATATAATTGTTCTATCCTTAATTAGAGATTTCAGGTTTTAATCTTGGATATGAAAAATATTCCGACATAATATATCTTTTTTTCTTCCTTACTGATTTTACACATCGTGAATTTAAATCAGTTGGAGCCCTATTATAAATATTAAACACCGACCAAAAATCTATAAAAAAGAACAAAGTAGTAGAAGAAGAAGAAGATGAAGAAAAAGAAGAAAGGAAAGAGGTAACTAATATAAAATACAATTTGAGCCTTCTTGATGTTGGCCCAAATTTGAGTTTTTTCAAAATCTACCTTGGCCCAACAAGCAACTATTAAACAAAGCGAAATTTTCACATATATCTATTTAAAAATATCTTAATTATGTTTCATAACTACAGTTTGAGTAATAACATTTCGTAACTATAGTTATAGCAGCATTTGTATAAGTCCTGCAACATTTGTATACCTTCATATAATTCGCTATAAAATTCACATCTTTCGTATAGCATTTGTATATTTCGCTATACAATTCGTACACAATGTTTGTGTAATTAGCTATACAATTCACAGTATTTGTATATTTCGCTATACAATTTTGAATCGTGCACAACTTTTGTATAATCGCGCACAACGTTTGTATAAATAGCGCGAATAATACAAAACTCAAACTATAATTACAGCTACATGTTTGTTGGGAGCTGTATTTAATTCAAATAATAACTATGTTAGCTAATTAACTAGTATAGCTTATTCGCATAATTTAAATCTTAAACAAATTTATTGGGTTAATAACCAAAATTGGCACTCTTATGAATTAAAACAAGGGAAGCTTAGTGTACTCATGGTCCCTCTAGTTTAGAAACATGGTCAAAATACATATTATTTATATATTTTGAATGTATATTATATTTACACTACATGTATATTTGGTATAAAATATATACTATTAATACAGTATGTATGTTTATATTTTTTATATTAGAGGGCCCAAGGGTACATTGATATTTTATAAATTAGATGTCCCAAGGCATTAGATTGTAATTATCTCATAAATTGGATTGCCTCAGATAAGCTAAGCAAAGGATTGTGTACACACAAGTGTACTATAAATAACTTTTTATGTATAAAGATATTTTTATGTAATCAACAAAGAAATGTAATACATCCCTTGCTATTTTTCTTTTTCCAACCAAGAATAGAAAAATCCGA
>DF361360.1:52465-64680 GCA_000787875.1 Solanum virginianum | reverse complement strand
ACCAACTAAACGACCATGTCATATTTTGACATAAAACCAAGTTCACCTGCCACGAGCTGGCTTGGAATTACACTACTCTACAGGGGTTCCACCCAATCACCATTTGAAACCTTGATTGTGTGGGTGTACCCTTTGGGATTTTGGGGGCTTAGAGGGCGTACAGGCATAGATTGGGCCTTCCACCTATGCACATACCAACCCTTTGACTATGTGATATTAAGAGTTTAGACTTCATTATGTTTTGTCAGCTGGGTGTGATATGTTACTTTATTTCGGCTGTTGGGATGCGATAATATTACTGTGACACTTATTGTTAGCCTAATTTTGATTGCTAGTTTTACTATAGCTCCCTCCATATTTGTGTAGGATGTATTTGTCGTATTTCATTTTGTCGGCCAATGATGCATACTGAGTGCCTGTTACTGGTACTCACCCCTACATTTATGTATCTCCCCGTGGTGTAGGTCCAAGTACGAGCCGCATTTGTTGAGTTAGGGGTTTGCAGATAATTCAGGAGGCATTAGCGAGCATCAACAGCTCTGGACATTCTGCAATCTCTTTCTGTCTAGTGGGCCATATTTTGTATGTAGATACCTACCTAGAGTATGTATAGTTTGGATTTGTATGTGTAGTTTGCTATTGTCACGACCCAACCCCGTGGGCCATGACTAATGCCCGATTGGGGCACCCCGACACAAACGCAAACCAGATTATAATTACAACAGATATCTTATTTTACAAAAATTTTGGCAGAGTTTCCTTTGTTTTTTGAACTATCCCAAACCCTGCGTATAGAAAAGTCCCAGCACACAATATATGTATATATATATATATAAGTGGGCCGACAAGGTCACCGTTGCGATTAAACCACCCAACATACATAAGATACGTACATAGTCATATAAACTGCCATATCCCAAACTCACAGGTGTCCACAGACCTCTATACAAACAGACTGAATCATAGAACGGGGACAGGGTCCCGTCATACCCTCGCATATATATAAATACAAAATAGAGAAATAGGTGTATATACCAAGGGTTGCTCCGAAGCAAAAGGAGCACTTCAAACGGCAGTCAGAGATCCTAAGCTGGTGGCTCACTACTCTGTATGTCGGTACCTACGGGCATGAAATGCAGCCCCCGAAGCAAAGGGGGTCAGTACGAAATACGTACCGAATATGTAAAGCAGAACATACATAATGTAAATCAGGGTAGTAACTAAAACAAAATCATAGTAATTTAAAACATTACCAAAATATTAAAATGCTTACTTTCCAAAATACAAACCGGGATAATAATTCAAAACGAAATTATAGAAGTCAAACGCATATACAAACATCAAAATATTTCATTTTAGAATACCAAATTTATGCATAACGTACAGAAATGACGGCGGCCCCCAAACTCATGCCATACCACAGCATCTTACCAGAATGTTTAACCTTTCGAAATCTCCATCACATATCAAACCTAGGATAAGTGAGATACGCATCCCTATGCTTACAAATCCTAATACAGAAATGACATAGTGCGAAAGTTGGACCGCTCAGGTTATCGAGGCGCGCCCACTAAAGATATGTCCTGGACTGCTCGGACCATGAGTCACATCCACAAAGGATATGTCTTGGACTGCTCGGAGCAGGAGTCATGCACACTATGGATATGTTTTGGACTGCTCGGACCACGAGTCACGTTCACAAAGGATATGTTCTGGACTGCTATGACCACGAGTCACATCCACAAAGGATATGTTCTGGGCTGCTTGGACCACGAGTCACGTCCACAAAGGATATGTTTTGGACTGCTCAGACCACGAGTCACGCGCAGGCAAGGCATAATGCTAACATCGAAACATATATATATATATATAACATGTTCGCACGACAATAATCGGCTTGAGAACCGGTGAAAGATATCATAATAAGCACGAATAGAGTCGTGAGAGTCATATGCACAAAAATCATTATTATAAATCCAGAGGATCAGTAAAATATTCATATTTGAAAACAAAATATGTTTTTGTTCCAAACTCTTTTTAAATTGTCAAAATTTTATAAAAATGGCCAAAAATGAACATAACGTATATTTAGGCTTGAGTTGCCAAGTAATGGGACCACCAAATATTATTATCGAATACAGGAACTATGCTAGAATAACTTAATTCCCAATCCACCAACTAAACGACCACTAATAATAAAACTACATCTTTCACTATTAATCTCATTTATTTGGTCCCATTTTCATCTATCAAAAATTAGCTGGTCAACTATTTTAAGGTTCACAAGAAGATTACTTTTACTTACAACACATAAGTAATTCAACTATTTGAAACTGCTTTGACTATCAAGAAATAACTACGTTACTTATAAAGTATTTAATTCTCCTTACAAGTTAAAAGAAAGATGGTACCCCAAATTCTGGAAGTATTCTTAACAGATTCAACAGATACTATAAAGTTAATAGTTCATGTTCTAATCATTGCATTATGTGCGTTCTTTGAAGTTCATGTCATATAGCCTCTACTAATTTTCTTTCATCAAGTCCTCTAAAGTATTTAAACCTATGATTTCTTCATTTATCTTATTTTAAAAAAATGATGTTACGTGGATCATTCATTTATGCAAAATCTTCAAATATACTAGAATTATCTCAGGACACTTTAAAATAAGGAGCTTACATTATTTGATTCCATAAAACTTGGGGAGAACTAAGATTGAATTGCAATCTAATGAAAATTGCAGCATGAGGCCCAAACTACTACTATTTTAGAAAAGTATAGCATCTTCCAACAACATCTTCTATTCCTTACTACTTCCCGTAATAACACCACACAGTGCACACCCTATTAAAGAATCCACCTTTCTCCAAAATGTTAGATGTCCAAATGGTTTGAGTATGAAGAAGCATCTCACAGAATATTCTATTTAAGTAAAAATAGCCAAAAAAAATCATATGATATAGATTATATAGCAATCAACCAACAGCTACAACACAACAAAAACTCATACGATATAGATTATAGCCATTCAATCAGGCTAGTCACCAACCATAACAGTAACAACACAACAACACTACAAATCTTGTATGGTTCCTAATTTACCAAGTTCCTCACAACAGTAACAACAGAACAAGTCTATAAGTTGCATCACAAGTTGCTCAACATAAATATCATATCAAAATAACTAAATAAAACATCACCACTACATGCTGAACCACTATAGCATCACAATTTGAATATTAAGTCCGAACATAGTACGAACAGTTCATATTCAAGTCAATAAAATAATAACTACTTAATCAAGTAAATGATTCTCCACATTTAATTAAATCATGCAAAAGAGCAAAATGCCTTACATACCTCAATTCCTTCTCCAACTAATCCCAACACAAAGACAATCCAATTTATGCTTCCGAATGTCCAACGTCTACAACAAATCACAATAACACCAACGATTAGCTAAAGGCCTTTTTGGACCTTAAATTCTATATTTGCCTCCAATTTTTATAAAACTTTTGGCAGCACTTTCCCTAAAAATATAGGCTGCCCCGAGAATCAACTTGGCTCAAATTAATCAACAAAAACAACACCAACAACCCAACAACATCAACAAGCCTCTCCAATGCCATTACAAAATCAAATATCCAATACTCACAACTCACTTTAACACGAAATCTTTCATTGTTCTCTTTCAAATTAGCATACTATAATAGACATAGGACCTTAATAATCCATAAAACAAAGCTAAAGATCAACTTACCTCCTAAATAACATCATTTTATCGCAACTACAAAAATAGGGCAGCATACTTATATATACATGTATATCATATTCAAGCACTCCTTTAGGCTCCAAAAACCATATTACATCAACTAAACGTCTACCGTATTCAACCCTATAAATGGGTTCAAATCGCCAAAACCGTGGAAAGACGCATTTTCTTGCCCAACTAACACCTCCATGCTACTTACGGGACTCAATATATACGGCTTGTAGCGTCTGAAATAATTTTAGGATCGAAAAACATAATTTCTTGGTGTTGCACTATAGCAACCCGACAGCTTGAAGTTATGTGTTCTTGGTCTTGAATTTTTTTCTCTAAGTATAGGAATGTAGAAAATGAGAACAAGATTAAGGGGATGGTAATATATATATATAGACCACATCTTGTCCCACCTCTCCCACTTGTCCCAATAAGAAAATTCCACACTTAAGGTGGGGCACCTCTATCTTAGTCTAGAACTCTTTTTTTTTAATCACAAAAATTACTACCACAATAAGAATAATCCTATGTGTATGCATATATGTATATTTATATACACATCTTGCCAAGTATACTCTACTTGGCCCCAAATAAAGTTCAAGACCCCAATTTTTAAAATATTCCACTTTTGGTCCCAAACTTTCCAATAACATCACTTTAGTCCTAAATTTTTGAAAAATGCCACATTAGTCCCCAAATTTCGTAATGGTTCCAATGCACCAAAATATGGGTTCTAATAGCTATATATATATATATATATATATATATATATATATATATATATATTTTATTGTGAGTTTGCAGTAGTTCTGTATAGGTGACTTACAGGTCCTAGGATAGGTTGTTGTTGGCTTGTTTATACGTTGTTAGTATCTTTATCACTAGTGTTTCAGGTCAGGTGCCATGTACATTAGATTGGCTTGCCTGTAGGCGGGATTTAACAGGCGACATCATGACCTGAGAAGTCAGGCCGTGACAAAGCCTCTATCAATGGTGACGGCAGATTGACTCTAAGAGTAGAATTTTTTTTTTAAAAAAAAATCTAAAATTTCTAGTTCATTGAATCACAAATAAAATGATTCATAAAATCACACAAATAAAACAAAATTAAAAGAAAATTTTCTCACATCCACCAGAACATTTCTTCAATAATAGTGACATTTTTGTATAGCTTTTAACAAATTCCACATGTCAAAATCCTCTTCCATATTATTAGTTCCAAAAAGGAGCCTTGGCTATTATTTTCTAGATAATATTAATTATCTATATCAACATTATTACAAGTTTAGGGTACATGCATTGCACATGTGAGACATTTCAATATTAAAATTGCATTTCTAATGTCGACAATCTTACCTCTATCGACCGCAAAGATTGAAAGGTTGTCTCAATAACCTTGGGTTCGACCAGAATTAAGAAAAACAAATTTATATCATTTCTATTTTTAAAAAATGGAAAGAACATTAAAAAAACTGAAAAATCAAAGTTCAAAACCACAGGGACAAATAATTTATTGACTTCACTCAAATTGAAAAGGAACCCCCAAATACAAATGAATCAATATTTATATCATTTCTTTTAAATAAAAAACAATGGAAAGAACATTAAAAAAATTCAAAAATCAAACATCGAAATGACAAGGACAAATAATTTATTGATTTCAGTCAAATAAAAAAGGAACCCCCAAAAAATTGATCTTTGAAAAAATATTGGAAAGAATGTCAAAAAATAAAAATAAAAAATTCAAGATATTTTTAGATGATTTATAAAAACTACGAGAAAAATATTCAAAAAAAATTACTGTATGAACAACCCTATACGGACGGCGATGGCAAATCGACTATAGGAGAAGAAAACAAATTAAAAGAAGCATAAAAGAGAATCTAAAACTTCTAGATCATTGAATCACAATTACAATGATTTATCAACGTCATTCAAATTTAAAAAAAATTAAAAAGAATATTTTCTCACATTTAACACAACATTTCTTCAATGGTGATGACATATTTGTATAGCTTTTAAAAACTTTCACATTTCATAATCCTCTTCTATGTTATTGGTCCCAAAATTGAGCCTTGCCTACTATATTTCTATAATATTAATTATCTATACCTATAATATTACTAGTTTAGGATACGTGTAATGCACGTGTGTGACATGTCAATATAAAAACTGTATTTATAATATCGGCAATCTACCTCCATCGACCACAAAGATAGAGAGGTTGTCTCAATAGCCTTGGGCTCGATAATAATTAAGAAATAGAAAATTTATATCATTTCTATTTTTAAAAAATAAAGGAAAGAACATTCGAAAAAAATTCAAAAATTAAAGATTGAAATTACAGGGACAAATAATTTATTGACTTCACTCAAATTAAAAAGGAACCACCAAATACAAATGAATTAATATTTATATCATTTTTATTTTTTTAAAATGGAAACAACATTAAAAAAATTCAAAAATCAAAGATCCAAATCACAGGGACAAATAATTTATTGGCTTCACTCAAATAAATAAGGAACCCCAAAAAAATTGATCTTTGAAAAAACATTGGAACGAATGTCATAAAATAAGAGTAAAAAATTCAAGATCTTTCCAAATGATTTATCCAAATCACGGGAAAAAAAAATTCCTATAGCAACAACCCTCTACTGATGGTGATGGCAGATTGACTCTAAGAGAAGAAAAAAATAAAAAAAATATTTAAAAAAATTTAAAATTTCTTGATAACTGAATCACAAATACAATCATTTATCAATACCATTCATATTAAAAAGAAAATTTTCTCACATCTATCACAATATTTCTTCAATAATGGTGATATATTTGTATAGATTTTAGCAAATTTCATATGTCAAAACCCTCTTCTATTTATTGGTCCCAAAATGGAGCCTTGGCTACTATATTCCTAGATAATATTAATGATCTATATTTACATTATTACTAGCTTAGGATATGTACACTGTACATGTGTGACATGTCAATATTAAAATTGCATTTATAATGCCGGCAATCTTACTTTAATGACCAGAAAGATAGAGAGGTTGTCTCAATAACTTTGGGTTCGACGAGAATTAAGAAAAACAAAATTTATATCATTTCTATTTTAATAAAGAAAACAATGGAAAGAACATCAAAAAAAATTCAAAAATCAAAGATTGAAATCACAAGGACAAATAATTTATCAACTTCACTCAAATTAAAAAGGAACCCCAAATACAAATGAATAAATATTTATCTCATTTCTATTAAAAAAAACAAATGGAAAGACCATTAAAGAAAATTCAAAAATCCAAGATTGAAATCATAGGCACAAATCATTTATCGACTTCGCTCAAATAAAAAAAGAACCCCCAAAAAATTGGTCTTTGAAAAAAACATTACAAAATCTATCAAAAAATTAAAAAAAAATTCAAGATCCCAGCAAATGATTTATCAAAATTACGAAAAAAAATTTTATAAATTCCCACAGCAACAACACTCTACCGACGACGATGGCAGATCGACTCTAAGAGAAGAAAAAAACTTTTAAAAATATGTAAAAGAGAATCTAAAAATTCTAGATCATTGAATCACAAATAAAAAGATTTATAAACATCATTCAAATTAAAAAGAAAATTGTCTCACATCTATCACAACGTTTCTTCAATAGTAGTGACATATTTGTATAGCTTTTAGCAAATTCCACATGTCAAAGCCCTCTTTTATATTATTGGTCCCAAAATGGAGCCTTTGGTACTATATTCATAAATAATATTAATTATTTATATCTAAATTATTACTAGTTTAAGATGCGTGCATTGTACGTGTATGATACGTTAATATAAAAATGATATTTATAATGTCGCCAATCTTACCTCTACTGGCCACAAAGATAGAGAGGTTGTCTCAATAACCTTGGGCTCGATGACAATTAAGAAAAATAAAATTTATATCATTTCTTTTTTTTTTTAAAAAAAAACCAATGGAAAGAAAATTTGAAAAAACTTCAAAAATCAAAGATCAAAATCACGGGAACAAATAATTTATCGACTTCAATCAAATAAAAAAGGAACCCCAAATACAAATGTGTCAAAATTTATACATTTTTATTTTAAAAAAGAAACAATGGAAAGAACATTAAAAGAAATTCAAAAATCTAATATCAAAATTATAGGGACAAAATAATTTATTAACTTCACTCAAATAATAAAGGAACTCACAAAAAATAGATCTTTTAAAATATATTAGAAAGAATGTCAAAACATAAAAATAATTCAATATCATTGCAAATGATTTATCAAAATCACTGAAAAAAGTTCAAAAAATTACTACAGCAACAACCCTCTATCGACGGAGACTACAGATCGACTCTAAGAGTAGAAAGAAACATAAAAAAGAATCTAAAATTTCTAGATCATTGAATCACAAATTAAATGATTTATAAAATCACTCAAATTAAAAAAAATCTTAAAAAAAAATTTTCTCACATCAATCACAACGTTTCTTCAGTAATGATGACATATTTGTATAGCTTTTGTAAATTTCACAAGTCAAAATCCTCTTCTATATTATTGGTCCCAAAAAGGAGCCTTGGCTACTATGTTCCTGGATAATATTATTTGTCTATGTCAACATTATTAATAGATTAGGTGTCACGCCCCGAGAGGTTACCCTTAGGTGGCTAACACTCAAAAACCATTGTTGGCTCCCAAACAAACCACTTGGCCTCTTCACATTCATTTAATCATAGTTTAACATATCAACGGAAGACTAAAAATGAAAATGGTGGACAATATCAGTATATAGGGGCCCTGGGCCTATAATCAAACCCAATTATGTCACTCCCCGAGAGGGTACCCTTAGTGTGGCCGACAAGAACCATTTCTGATACCCCAAGAGAATCACCTGGATTCTTCATCATATCGTGCTTGACAAGGGAAGGCATCAAATAGATAAATAACACTTCTTATAAAATAAAGTTTCAAAAGAACAAAGTTGGGAAATAAATAACTACTAATAGTCCTCTACTCAATGTCTATGAAACCTCTACTCCAATCTAGAAGGTACCTAGACAAGCCCCAGGCTACCTCAATAGAAAATTATGCTAATACTCAAATAAAAAAGAAAAGAAAGGTTCCTCTAAAAAGCAAGAAGGGCTCATTAACTCTGAGAAGCGAGAAGTTGTACCTCAAGGATGCACTGGCTGAAGTCCTCTATCATCTGTATCTACGTCATTAACGATGAAGACCTAAATAGACGTTAGCACATGGAATATACTTGTATGTAAGAATGCAAAAGTAAATAAGTAAAGCTCAAATCAACTCAATCAGCCATACTAGGGCTCGGGTCATCAACTCATAACTCAATTTGATGACTATGTAAGTTTAAAGTTTAAAGATCCTCCTTTGAAAATAGATTTAGTTTATGTAGCTAAGTTGAAAACATATACGCTCAGTCAAGTTTGCTTGGAAGTTTCTCTAACTGACATAACTCCTACACCATTAATTTGGTGATGCACAATGATGGTGATGTCGTTGCCATGCCCTTCCTACACTTGCAAAGGTAAAGGTTTATCAATTCTCCCCTCATGCTGATCCAAAGAGAATGTCCATCTTTTGGAACATGAGCTGCCAAAGTGAACTGCATGACTATCCTACATTATGAACATAGTTCTGGGTGTTACCCTCTTACCTAACTTGGTGCTTAATACTCCTTCTAAGACTAAATTATACTCATGAAAATCCACTCAAACTCATCTCTTTGATTCATCTCAAATAGCTCAACTCAATTGAAACGACCCCAAAAGATGCCTGAAAATATGCCTCAGATTGTCCAAAATTTTAAATTCCATATATCTCAAAATCCATGCATTATATCAAAAATCCGACTTCATATTCTTGTTCAAGGGGTCAAAATTGAGGGGGTTCTAAACCCGATTTAAGAGCAAATGATTAGCAATTTTAATTTTAATAATTTTTCTATCAGAATTAATTTGTAACAGCACCGTGATGCGTAACTATCGCGAACATATGTTATTTTTGCCTTCGTTTCATAATCCAGATGCAGACATATATATTTTGTTGCCGGTGATTTCTATCTCGGTTCAATATTTTTGGTTCTTGGGCCTAAGTGTTCCCAAATGTCTTTTAACTACACCTAACAAAATTTCACCCTTATATCATCTTAAACATTTCCAATACTCACTAAAACACTGTCATATTTTCACTCCCCAAACTCAAGTCCCAAACCCTCATCCTAAGCTAAGGTTCTTCTTCAAGCTTCAAGTCTCCATCTCAAATCTTTGCCAAGTTCATCTCCCAGCTAAGGCATGTGGGTTTCTTTCATGAGTTCCTTTCACTCCTAATACTCAACCTTTCATTTACTCTAATTTGCATGATTTAAAGTTCATTTACAAATATGTCTTGATTATTATGAACTTAACTGCACACTATGTTAAAGCTATGTAAAGTTGTAACTGTTTTGCTATATTTTGAGCTATATATCTTTGATCTATTATAAGATTTGATGAGGGGTTTTGATATATATTTCTAGAGGGTGTTGGAAGGTCTTTATTGATAGTTTTACAAAGGATTTTCTTGCATGATTTCATCTCTATATTTCTTGATTTTATACTAGCATTACATACACTCTAAGCGTTTGATAAAATGTCCAGATGTGCTTTCTTGATGCGTTGAAGATCCAAAGCATGAGAAATGATATAATTGACTATATGATGATGAAATGAGCTTATGTATATCATATATTCTACATAATATGTTGCATTAGACCATGCCTGATCTGAGTGACTTAGTTAAGGGGTCAATATCCCAATCACTAGGGTGATGGGTGCTATTATCACTAACCTTAATGAGGGGTTTGTACCTCATATAATAGCGTGATAGATGCTATTATCACTAACCTTGATGAGGGGTTTATAGCTCACACACTTCGGTGATGGGTGCTATCATTACTAACCTTGATGAGGGGTTTGTACCTCACACTAGTGTGATAGGTGCTATCATCACTAACCTTGATGAGGGATTTGTAGCTCACACACATGGGTGATGGGTGCTATCATCACTAACCTTGATAAGGGGTTTGTACCTCACACTATAGGGTGATGGGTGCTATCATCACTAACCTACCAAGGGGTTTGTACTTTGGAGATCTAGCTTGGTCTCTTCTACATATATGATATTCTATATTACCATGAATTACTTAAGCATGTTTTACTTATGCATAGATCATACATGTTATATTGTTATATGTATGCCTATTGCCTATTGTTATGCCTTTTGATTATGATGCTTAATTTTTATTTACATTGCATCCTATATACTTCGTACATTCAAATGTACTAATGCATACTCTATACCTACATGATGTCACCATGTTGGAACCGGTGCCCAAGTTGATCATCCTCCTCCTCCATGTTGCTAGTTCAGTGCTATTTAAGCTAGTTGGTGAGTCCTCCACTCTGGGGACCTTAGTCAATGATTCTCCTATTATTTATTGAGATATTCTTCTTTATTATCTATATTAACCATGAGGGTGAGCCCGATTACTTTGTCTTTGCCCCATCCTTATCTATGCTAAGAGCCTTGACTCTATTGTTCTTGATGTCTATGGTATGAGCTCGTCTCTTGTCTCTTGATTATGATGTTGTGCAAGCTTTCCCCTAGTCTCATTACCCCTATTCTTATTCTTTTATGTTGTATCTATTGCTTTCACGACCAAGGATGTGTAATGATGTTCTAAGAAGCTTGCTTGGGGTCCCTTTGGGTTCCCCTTATGCCATGTCATATATAGGCCCTAGGCTTGAGTCATGACAAACTTGGTATCAAAGCACTAGGTTGATAGATCCCTAGAGTCCTACACACCACATTGATTGGAGTCCTATAACTCATCTCTTTGATTCATCTCAAATAGCTCAACTCAATTGAAACGACCCCAAAAGATGCCTGAAAATATGCCTCAGCACCATGACTGAATAGGAGGCTATGAGATGTTTTAGGAAATGTTTCTCGTCTTCATGTTCTAAGTCATGCTATAGAGTTGTGGTAAGTGTTTCCCCTAACAATTGTTCTTTGCTATGCTAGATCATACCAAACACTCGAGGATGAAGGGCCAAAACTCCTAAGGAGCAACCTAACAGTGGTGAGCTCCGGGATGCTCTCACTATGCTTGCCCAAGTTGTGGCCAACCAAGTCAATCGAGGGGACCAAGCTCCTTATGCTACTAACCTGGGAGCTAATGTAAGAGACTTCATACGGATGAATCCTCTAGTTTTCTATGGGTCAAAGATGGATAAATATCCACAAGAGTTCATTAATGAGGTCTACAAAATCATGAATATTATGGGTGTTGGGCCGAATAAAAAGGTTGAGTGGGTAGCGTACCAACTCAAGGGGTAGCCCAAATATGGTATGATCAATGGAAGGGTGAGAAGGGGGTTGGTAATGTGGTG
>DF361360.1:17991-44589 GCA_000787875.1 Solanum virginianum | reverse complement strand
ATTGTGTCGGAGTTGGTAAGTGCCTTTATGTGCCAAGGAAGGATCTAGATTTCATGCCAAGTAATACGAAATCAAGTAGCCTTACATACCTCTTTGTACGACCTCACTATTACCTCAAGATAACCTTCCCTTCCTCAAAATATTTATCTATAACATATTAGGTGATAAAATTAGCATTAGCAGCTAATAGACACATCTTAGCAGCACATTTTTCTTCTTTGTTTATTTTGACCATGAGGGTGAGCCTGGTTACTTTGTCTTGGCCTACTTGGAAGGGCGAAGCAGACATGCAAAAATAGCATACGGGCAGCAACGGATAATTATAAACCCGAGCGTATTCTTTCAACCTTTCCGCCCCTAATCGTATTTTCTAATACATATTCTCATATACATATAATATTTAGACTATTTTACTACCATAAAAGCCTTACAACAGCCCACAAAGACGTGGTCGACACTGAGAGACTATTGCTAGTCCACAAGTGAACCACTTGGCCAAATCACATTCATTCAATCAATATTTAACATATCAGCGAAAGACTAAAGATAGTAAAAGGGTAGACAATCCCAATATATAAATGGTCAAATCAAGTCAATGAAGCTTGTTTGAAAAGAACTAGCTCAAAACAATATCTAGTCAAACAAAGCAACTCTAGCAAGTCTTTAGGAAAGCTGAAAATTGTTTCCAAGTGAAATGATTTAAGGGGCTGTTTTTGAGCCCTTTTAAAGAGTCACTTTGGCCGACTTTCTCTTGAGCATTTGGCCACATATTATCATATATTAATAAGCTAGTGATGCAGCAGCTTTGCCCTCACACCTGGGCATAAATAGGTCTCAAAGTTGATGGGCCTTGGCTGCCTAATTTCCTAACTACTCTTCACTTAGTTTGGGGCCAATTAGTCAAGTGGGTTGTGATGTACTTGGGCCCTTTTATTCTTCATCTTGGGATTCAAGTGTAGTCCATTTATGGTGCTAAGACACGGGCTAAAGTTACACCCTTAACTCGGACTTTATTCATAATCGGAATTGGACAAATTTGACGTCAGGCCTCATGGGCTAAAGTTACACCATTAGCACAAACTTTATTCATAATTAGAATTGGGAAAATTCGATGACGGGCGTCGACTCCGTTTAGCTAGCAAGTTTAAGCTAAGCAAGTAGGTAACCCACTAGCTAGCTTCCTAAGTCCTATAAGTACCCCACTTATCTCACTCTATTTAAGGTCGTGATCTCCTCAATTTGACTTAAAACTTATTGATACTCGACCCTCTTTAGTGTTAGACACACATATCGCCCTCTAACATGAGATTCAAGCACTTTTAAAGTCCATATCATGTATCATTTGCATAGTAATAGTATTATAAGATGTGGGATATTATATCCTCCCCCCTTAGGAACATTCATCCTCAAATGTTAGTATAATTAGATAGCTTAACCAAGAGGAACCGAAGCCTCGCTTGTGCATTCCCATCCACGAGGCTAATAAGATTCGACTCAAGCTTGTTGGTGAGTCCTCCAGTCTAGGGATGTTGCTTATTCTCTCATGTTATGTACTAAGAGTACTTTTCTTTCATGTAAATATTGACTATGAGGGTGAGCCCAGTAGCTTGTCTTGGCACCCGCTCTTATCTATGTAGTAGAAATATTATTGGAAATGTTATGTACCTATGCTATGGGTCCTGACTCTTTTTTTCTTAATTATTATGATATGGAAGTTTACCTTTAGTCCCATTCCCCTTTGTTTATGCTTATCTCTTATAGTCATTTTAATTGCTTCTGCGACCAAGGATGTGTAATGATATGCTATGAGGCTTATTTGGATTTCCTTCAGGCTCCCCATTCACAGATCATGTCAAGGCCCTAGGCTTGGGTCATGACAAAGATTGTATCAGAGCACTAGGTTGTTAGATCCTTGGAGTCCATCACACCGCATTGATTAGAGTCTTGTTCATGGTTATGTTGTGCACCACAACTATGAGCTAGACACTATAGGGCATTTAGGAAATATTTTCCTTCTTCTTATTCTATGTCGTGGTATAAAAGTTGAGGAAAGGTTTCCCCCCATAATGATTGTCCTTTGCTATGCTAGATCATGCCCAACACGAGAGGACGATGAGCCTGCACACCCGAGGAGCAACCAGCTAATGGAGTGCTTTGGGATGATCTCACCTTACTGGCACAAGTTGTGGCTAATCAAACCAACCAAGGGGCCCAAGCCCCTCATGCTCCTATATCGGCATCTCGGGTGAGAGATTTCATGAGAATGAATCTACTAGAATTCTAGGGGTCAAAGGTGAGTGAAGACCCTCAAGTGTTCATTGATGAGGTCTACAAGATATTGGCTATCATGGGTGTGAGGTCGGAGGATAAGGTGGAGTTGGCAGCCTACCAACTGAAAGGGGTAGCACAAATACGGTACAATCAATGGAAGGAGGAGAAAGGAGTCAATTATGTGGTGCATTGGGAGGAGTTCAAGGTGGCCTTCCTTAACTAGTTCTTCCATCTTATCAGGGAAGCTAAGTTGGTGGAATTTATGAATTTGAGACAAGGTTCTATGAGTGTGAGGGAGTATCCCCTCAAGTTCAACCAACTTTCAAAGGATGCTCTACATTTTGTGGCTGACTCAAGATCTAGGATGAACAAATTTGTAATGGGTATTTCCAACTTGTGATGGACTTATCACATTTGATGGCTTATGCTGAACAAATGGAAGAGGAGAAATTGAGGAAGAGAAAAGGTCATGAGGCCAAGAGGGCCTATTTTAATGGCAAGTTCCAAAGCCGAAGGAGTGATCGGTTCTACCAAGGCCAAGGGTCTTCTAATGCTTCTAATGGGGGATTTGCCAATGACTTCCCAAGGACCCAAGATGTTGGTGTTGTGGTTGTTAATGAGGTGTGTCCTAGGTATGGTAAGGTTCATAAGGTCCCATGCTAGAGTAATACTAATGCATGCTATGGTTATGGGGAAGTGGGTCACAAAAAGGTGGATCACCCTCGAAATAGCAACAAGGGTAAGGAGGTTCATCCATAAGGTGCTAATGTGGTTCCTTTGGGGAGAGGTCGTCGACAAGATGGTGCCACAAGGGACAATCGATTTTATGCTTTGCATGGAAGGCAAAGAATTGATGAGGTCCCCGATGTCATCACCGGTATGTTGAAAATCTTTAATTTTGATGTGTATGTATTAATTGATCCTAGTACTACTCTTTCTTTTACTACCTCCTTTGTTGCTAAAAAATTCCATGTCGAGCTCAAATTATTGCATGAGTCATATGAGGTTTCTACTCCTATTGGTGCATTTATTGTTGCTAGAAAAGCGTATAGAAGTCATCCTATTTCTATCTTGCATAAAATATTACCTTGTGATCTTGTTGAGTTGGATATGGGTGATTTTGATGTTATTCTTGGGATGGATTGGTTGCATGCAAACTATGCCTCTATTGATTATAGAACCCTAGGGTCAAATTCCTATTCCCAAATGAACCCATCCTTGAGTAGGAGAGTCATGATATGGTAGTCCTGGGTAGGTTCATCTCTTGCATTAAAGCCCGTAAGTTGATCTCTATGGGGTGTCTTTATCATCTTGTGAGGGTTAGGGATGTGAAGTCCAAGGTCCTTCTCATAGAGTCAGTTTCGATTGTAAATGAGTTTCTTGATGTCTTTCCAAATGACCTTCTTGATTTTCCTCCGATAGAGAAATAGATTTTCGTATAAACCTCCTTCCCGATACTCAAGCTATTTTTATTCCCCCTTATTGTATGGCCTCGGTGGAGTTGAAGGACTTGTTGGAGAAAGGTTTTGTTAGGCCTAGCAAATCCCCTTGGGGTGCCCTAGTATTGTTTGTGAAGAAGAAAGATGGGTCTCTTAGAATTTGTATTGACTATCGGCAACTTAATGGGGTCATCATCAAGAATAGGTATCCTCTTCCAAGAATTGATGATTTGTTTGACCAATTGCAAGAGGCTAGCCATTTCTCTAAGATTGATCTTTTGTCTGGATATCATTAACTTAAGGTGAGGGAGTGTGATATTCCCAAGACGGCCTTTCAGACAAGGTATGGGCATTACGAGTTTATTGTGATATCTTTTGGGTTGACCAATGCTCCATCCATCTTCATGGACCTTATGAATAGGTTGTTTAAACCATAACTTGATTCATTTTTTGTGGTGTTCATTGAAGACATTTTGATTTATTCACATAATGGGGAGGAGTATATGAGTCATTTGAGGGTAGTATTGCAAAGGTTGAGGAAAGAGACATTGTATGCTAAATATGAAAATGTGAATTTTGGTTGAAGGAGGTTGCTGTCCTAGGTCATACGGTGTCGGGGGATGGCATTAAGGTGGATCCTAAAAAGGTGGATATGATTAAAAATTGGCCTAGAGCATTGACCCTGTCGGATATTAGGAGCGTCTTGGGATTAGCGGGTTATTATCGGAGATTTGTGAATGGCTTTTCTTCTACTGCTTTTCCTATGACTAAACTGACTCAAAAGAAGGCCAAGTTTATGTGGACCGATAAGTGTGAGAGGAGCTTTCGAACATTGAAAGATAAGCTTGTGTCCACTCTTATTTTGTCACTACTGGAAGGGCTAGAGGGATTTGTTTTGTATTATGATTGTTCTAGATTTGGGATGGGTTATGTTCTAATGGAAAAGGGTAAGGTAATAGCCTATGTTTCTAGGCAACTAAAAGTGCATGAAAATACTTATCCTACTCATGATATTGAATTGGCTGCCGTGGTATTAACATTAAAGATTTGGTGTCATTACTTGTATAAGGTGCATATTGATGTGTTCACCGATCGTAAGAGTCTCCAATAAGTCTTCACACAAAATGATCTTAACTTGAGGGAAAGGAGATGGTTAGAACTTCTTAAGGACTATGATATGAGTGTGCATTATCATCCGGGTAAGGTTAATGTGGTGGCGAATGCTTTGAGTAGGGTGTCTATGGGTAGCTTAGCTCATGTTGATAGTGGTGATAGGGAGATGTTTAGGGAGGTCTATCATTTGGCTAGATTGGGAGTTAGGTTGGAAGAGGAGGACAATGGTGTTGTTGTTGTTGATGGTTCAAAATCTTCATTGGTGGAGGAGGTGAAAGCTAGGCAAGATCTTCATCCCTCCTTGTTGGAATTGAAAGCCTTGGTCATTAACAAGAAGTTGTAGGTTTTCTCCCAATGGGGAGAAGGTGCAGTTAGATACCAAGGGAGGTTGTGCGTGCCTTGCGTTGAGGGGAAGAGAGAGAATTCGTGATGAGGACCACGATTCTTCCTATTCTATTCACACTGGTTCTACTAAAATATATAGAGATTGAAGGCATGTGTATTGGTGGGGAGGCATGAAGAGGGACATTACCAAATTCATTTCTAGTTGCCATAGTTGTCAACAAGTCAGAGCCAAAAATCAAAGGCCGGGTGGCCTAACTGAAGACATAGAGGTTCCTATTTCTAAGTGCGAGGTTATTAATATGGATTTTGTGCTTGGGTTGCCCAAGACTAGCATTTTTGGAGGTCTTTCCAAAGGGGTCTTGGTACAAAGGTTAAGCTTAGTACAACCTTCCACTCTCAAACGAATGGCCAAGCCGAAAGGACTATCCAAACACTTGAAGACATGCTTAGGGCTTGTGTATTAGAGCTCAAGGGTAGTTGGGATGATCATCTTCCATTGATTGAGTTTGTCTACAACAATAGCTATCATTATAGAATCGGTATTGCTCCTTTTGTGGCTCTTTATGGTAGACGTTGTAGATCACCAGTTGGATGGTTTGAAATTGGTGAGGTGGCTATGTAAGGAGCAGATCTAGTTATGGATGCTCTTGAGAAGGTTAGGATGATTAGGGAAAGGTTGAAGATGGCTCAATGTCGCAAAAAGTCCTATGCCGATGTGAGGAGAAGGGACCTTGAATTCAAAGTTGGTGATGGGGTGTATTTGAAGCTATCACCCATGAAGGGTGTACTTTATTTTGGTAAGAAGGGCAAGATGAGCCCTACATATATGGGCCATTATAGGGTGATGAGAAGGATCGCTAAGGTGGCCTATGAGTTAGATTTTCCTAGAGAGATAGAATTCGTTCATCAAATCTTTCACGTATCCATATTAAGGAAATGTGTGGGAGACCCTAATGCTATTGTGCCTTTTGATATCGTGGGTGTTATTGAAGATAATTTGACTTATGAAGAGGTTCCGATTCAGATCTTGGATAGACAAGTGAAGAGGTTGAGGAACAAGGATGTGGCTTCTGTTAAGGTCCTTTGGAGGAATCAACATGTTGAAAGTGCTACTTGGGAGGCTAAGCCAGACATACAAGAGCGATATCCTTACCTTATCCACTCCACTCAAGCCTAAGGTATTGATCTAAGTCCTTTATATGATCTCAAGTTTTAGGTTCAGCCCTCATGTCATTGTATATATTCATGTTTAAATTGACAAGTTCATGATGATTTTACACTTATGATAAGATTTTTGAAATGATGTTTAAGTGCATTATTGCATCCTTATGTGGGCTAAAAGTTTTTATGTTAACATCTCTTTGATAATCGGGGACGAATGGAGATATTGTAACTATCCCAAAAAGTGCCCAAAAATGTGCCTCGGATGTGCCCGAAATCATAATTTCCATATATCTGAAAATTCATGCACGATATCGAAAATCCGAGTTCATATTCTTGTTCATGGGGTTAAATTGAGTGGGTGATGGGTCTAACCCTGATTTAAGAGAAAATGATTAGCAATTTTAATTTTCCAAAATGCAAATTCCAGTGAGGTTTGCATGCCCCTGGCGCGACTCACCAAGGGCGCACCTCTGTGTATTTTTTGTCGAGTTTTGATTTTGGTCAAAGACTTCTAAATCTTGGACCCAAGTGTCCCAAATGTGAAAATACCTATGCTAAGCTATTTCTTACCCTCATATGATTCTAAACATTCCCGAATACTCATTCAAACACTTAACCAAATATTTTACTCCTAAATTCAAGTTTCAAACCTCATCTAGATTTTAAGGTTCTCATTGAAGCTTCAAGTCTCAATCTCCAATCTTCATCAAGTTAATCTCCAAAGATAAGGTATGTGGGTTTCTTTCATAGGCTCCTTTCACCTATGATGCCCAAGTTTCCTTTTACTCAAAATTGCATAATTTAAAGATGACTTACTTATGGGTCTTACTTATTATGAATTTCACTGCACAATATGTTGGGGTTTATGAAATTGTGACTGCTTAAGTATGTTTTGAGCAATGAATCTAAGATCTGTGTGAGATTAGATGAAGGGTTTTGATGTATATTGTTTGAGGGTGTTACTAAGTATCCATTGATGGTTTTTACACTAATTTTTCTAGAATGATTTCACTCTTGAATTGTATGATTTTACACTTGCATTAGACACCCTCTAAGTATTTGATAAAATATCCGGTTATGGTTTCATGAGGAATTAAAGGTTCAATGCATGTCCTATGAGTTGAATGACTATATGATGAAGATATGATGATGAAATGGATGTGTGTATATGGTATTCTCGATGTAGTGTTGGAATGTGACCATGCCCTACTAGGGGGTTGCATGCCGGGTAACCGTGTAAAAGGGTTCGTACCTTAATAACCATGTCGAGGTGTTTGTACCTTGATAACCATTTCGACGGACTTGTATCTCGGTTACCAAGGGTTGTAGGGTGCAATGATCCACCAACCATGTCGGGGGGCTTGTACTTTGACAACTATGTCGGGGGATTTGTACCTTGGTCACCAAGGGTGATAGGGTGCAATAATCCACCAACTAATTGATGGGATTGGTACCTCAATCACCAAGTGTTGTAGGGTGTGACGATCCACCAATATGATAGTGGTCTCTTCTTACAGATGTACTATGTTCAATGTAAGCATGTTTTATTTAAGCATCACTCATACATGGCATATTGGTACAAGCTTATTCATTGCCTATGTTGTGCATTTTGTTTATGGTGCTTATCACTTCTTGCATTGCATCCTACATACCTAGTACATGCAAACATACTAATGTATACTCTATGCCGACATGATGTTAGCATGTAGAAACTAGAGCCCTGCTTGAGCATCCCCATCCACGTGGCTAGTATGATTCCAGTCAAGCTTGTTGGTGAGTCCTCCATTCAACGGATATTACTTATTCTCTCGTGTTATGTACTAAGAGTACTTTTCTTTCATGTAAATGTTGAGTGTGAGGGTGAGCCAAGTAGCTTGTCTTGGCCCCCGCTCTTATCTATGTAGTAGAGGTGTTGTTGGACATGTTATGTATCTATGCTATGAGCCTTGACTCTCTTGTTTCTTGATATTTATGATATGGAAGTTTATCCTTAGTCCCAATGCCCTTTGTTTATGCTTATACCATATAGTCATTTAATTACTTCCGCGACCAAGGATGTGTAATGATATGATATGAGGCTTGTTTGGGGTTCCTTTGGGCTCCCCATTTGCCGGTCATGTTTAGGCCCTAGGCTTGGGTTGTGACAACGCCGAATACTAGCCACGAGCTGGTGGAGGAGTACTTGTCCCTAAAATGTTAAATCATGTATGCAAATATGCATTAGTACGTTTGAATTTACTAAGTATGTGAGATGCAATGTACGGATGAAGTGGTAATTCCGTCATAGTTAAACATAACATATAAATACATATGAGATTAATCAGTCATGAAATAAGCTTAAACATGGACAAGGAATACGGCTCAGACCAATATAACACAACAAACATTTAACACACGAATTTAAGATATATCATTTAATTATATATACTTTTGGGAATAGACCATAACCGATAGGAAGACCATGTAAGGTACTACATGGAATCCAATGAACTCCTTCCATTGGGTAAAGGACAATGCACTCCTTCCATTGGGAAAAAGAGAATCTACTTTCCAAGGTAGATATCTAAAAATTAGTAACTTTGAAATTATATATTTCATAAATTTGGGGTCTACCTGGATCCACTAGCCTAGCCTACAAGACTCCTATGGTGATACATATTTAGGGACATTGAGATTTGGTTTCATCGGATCATGGCTCAACTAAGGGGATGAGTCTCAATCTCTAGTCCTCTCGATGCTATCATTCCACAGAAATCTTTTAAAAATATATTCTTAGAATCATAAGTAGCAATCATGGAGTAGCTAGAACTTAAGAGTTTTCTTAAATATCTTTTACGACAACAATCATTATACACATATCTTTGGTAAACTTTAACTTTGAAGCTCTTCATAAATTCCCTATTCATAATCATAATTCTTAAGAACTTTCTTTGAAAAATAAGGTGGTCTTATTTGATGCATGGAACAATCATAAATCACATGAGTCTGAAGGAATTTCTTTAAAAAGGAACATCGAAATCATCCAACCTTAATCATATTGCATGGAACAATCATAAATCACATGAGCCTGAAGGAATTTCTTTAAAAAGGAACATCGAAATCATCCAACCTTAATCATATCAAATCCCATCTTAGAATCAACATCACACTTAAAAATATAAGTATATTTACTTACCAAAATAGTCATTGAACTTTAGGAATATCAGATAATAGCATAGGAACCATAAAATCATCATAAGCATGGGTTAGAATTTAGGAACACAAAGAATAGGTAAAATGCATAATATAGAACTTTATGGGTGGAAGGGTACCCATAAATCAACTAACATACTTAAGAAACTAGAGGGAATTGGAACTGAAGACTTGAGGAAGGAACTAGGGAAATCATAGCCTGATTCTTGCCTATCCTTTAGAGTTCCTACGCCTTAGAGAAATATAATAGTGTGGAATGAAAGTAATTAGGGCTTTTAGGCTAATATAGGTCTCGTTGTCATCACCAAAATGACATGGTTTTGCAATAGAATTTATGGGAATGGCCAAACTACCCCTAATTTAAAATTGTCGAAAGCTATCGATGAGACCCCGACCATGGGCCGTAGATTGGCTTACGGGCCATAGACCCTTTCCTCTGTTGGCCCACTAGAAATTCTTGGAATATGGCCTTTGTTGAATTTGAAACCACAACTAACAACATCAGCGTTACTATTTTATATGGGCCATGGTTAGACTCGTAGAGTCTTTCCACACTTAGCCAAATTCTCACCTTGTATTTGACCTCTTTATATGAGACCTTATATGGGCCGTATAACATTCTAAGGGCCATCTAATAAGTCATAGATCACTTTCTTGAAAACTCCAAATTTCCTTCATTTTTGAAATCCCACTCACGAACCTATCTATAAGCCATAGAACTACCCATGGGCTGTAATTTGTCTCGTGTACTAGGTTCTCACTCATTTTTTTGACTAATGTTTTTGCACTCATGGCTCCTAAACTGGGGTCGTTACAATATATCTCTCTTGGGAACATTCATTCCCAAATTTACTTAAAGGCAGGCACTAAAAAGTAACCTACTAGCTAATAACCCAGTGCTCATATGAAAATGCAATTAATACATCATTTCTCAAAAATTTAAGATTCACACTTAAAAACATGCTTCAAAATAGTTCATAAACATCAAATAAATGCATATATCATGAAAACCTAAAATGCATAGAGTTTGGGTATTTGTGGAAGGATAAATTAGTACCTTAGGCTTGCAAAAAGTTGAATAGATGTGGATAGCACTTCATCATCTTTGCTTTCGCTTCCCATGTAGCACCCTCAATTTGTTGGTTCCTTCACAGTACCTTGACTAATGTGACTTCCTTATTCCTTAGCTTCTTTACCTGTCTGTCTAGGATTTCAACTGGTACCTCTTCATAACATAATCCTCTTCAATGTTCTCATCATACAAGGGAACTATGGAACTTGGGCCAGCCATGAATCTCCTTAACATTGATTCATGGAAGGCCGGATGAATCAAGTGCAATATGTTAGGTAGAACAACTCATATGCTACTTTCCCCACTCTCCTTACCACCTTATAAGATCACACATGTCTAGGGCTCAATTTCCCTTTCTTACTGATCTAGAGAACAATTTTCATTGGAGATACCTTTAAACTGACCCAATCACCAACTTGTAACCCAAGCTACTTTCTACTTACATCTGAGTAGGACTTTTGTTGACTTTGGGCTGTTAGCAATTTCTCCTTATTCTTTTAATTTTCTCCATAGAATTTGTCTCCAAGTCTAGTCCTATATGCCACCTCACAGACTTTGAACGACCAAATGGACAATCTACATCTTCTACCGCACAACACTTTAAACTATTTCATCACAATATTTGCTTGGAAGACATTGTTGTAGGCAAACTCGATAAGTGGCAAATGTTCATCCCAATGTCACTTGAATTCTAACACGCAAGCTCTTAACATATCCTCCAAGGTCTGAATGGTCCATTTGGCTTGCCCATCGATTTGAGGGTGAAAGTTGTGCTAAACTCCACTCTAGTACAAAGTCCTTTTTGGAAGGACCTCCAAAGGGGAGAAGTGTATTGAACTCCATGATACGATACGATGGATAATGGAATCACATGCAACTTTACCAACTCTCAGATATACAATTGGGCATAATCCTCAATATTGAATCTAGTTTTGACCAATAAGAAATGACATGACTTAATCATGAGGTCAACTACCACCTATATGGAGTCAAAGCATTTTTTGGTTCTTGGAAACCCAACTACAAATTACATATTGATCTTTTCTCACTTCTAAGTAGGAATATCAATATCTTGAGCTAGGCCACCTGGCCTTTGGTGCTCAACCTTTACGTGTTGCCAATTATCATATTTGAACACAAATTGAGCAATATCCTTCTTTATCCCATCCCACCAATAAATTTCCCTTAGATCTCTGTATATTTTTGTAGTGCCGGGATGAATGGAATAGGAGGAGTTATAGGCTTCTTGCATGACCAACCTCTTCAACTCATCATCATTAGGTATAGATAACCTCCCTTGATACTTGAGTGCACCATCTTCCCTTTGTCAGAAGTCCTCTACCTTTCCATCTTTTACCAAAGTCTTCAACTGAACTACTGTAGAATCAAGATCTTTCTTGGCCTTAAACTTATCCCTATTTCCACTATCTTCTATATGGGACACACAACCTATAGAAATCCTATTAAGGGCATCAGCTACCACATTGGCTTTTCTGGTGTGGTACTTCACACTCATATCATAATACTGGATAGCTCTAACCACCTCTATTGCCTCAAGTTGAGATCCTTCTGGTTGAACATATATAGGAGACTCTTGTAGTCGGTGAAAACATCCACATGGACTCCATACAAATAGTATCACCAAATCTTTAAGGCAAACACCACCGCTGCGAGTTGAAGGCCATGAGTTAGGTAACTTTTCTTATGCACTTTCAACTATCACGTAGCATAGGCATTCACTTTACCATTTTGTATTAGCACACAACCAAACATGATCCTGGATGTATCACAATACACAATGAAACTATCACTCCTATCTTGTAATGTCAATATGGGGGCTAAAGTCAATTGATCCTTCAAGGTCTGGAAAATCTTTTCGCATTCATTCGTCTACATAAATTTAGCCTTCTTTTGAGTTTGCATGGTGAATAGAGATGATTTTATGGAGAAGCCTTGCACAAATAATCTATAGTAACTGGCTAGACAAAAAAAACTCCTTATGTCCCTGGGTGTCAATGACCTTGGCAAGTTTCTTACCACCTCTATCTTTTTAGGATGAACTTTGATGCCATCTCTAGATATCACGTGTCTAAGGAGGGAAACCTCATCTAGCAAAAGCTACACATATCAAACTTCGCATTGAGATTTTGTTCCCTTATGGTCTAAGATACAACCATCAAATGCTCCATATGCTCTTTCTCACCTTGTAAATAGATCAAAATGTCATTAATAAATAATACAATGAACATGTCAAGGTAAGGCTTAAACACCCTGTTCATGAGGTCCATAAGTATTGTTAGTGCATTAGTGAAGCCAAAGGACATCACCACAAATTTGAAATGACCATACATAGTTTAAAAAGTCATTTTAGGGATGTTATTTACTTTCAGCCTCAGTTGGTGATAACTGGTCTCAAGTTAATCATGGAGAAATGAGTGGCCTCTTGTAGTTGGTCAAATAAATCATCTATCCGTGGAAGAGGATACATATTCTTGATGGTGACCTAATTGATCTATCAGTAATAAATACACATGCAGAGTGACCTGTCTTTCTTTCTTACAAATTGTACTAGGGCACCCTATGGAGTCGTATCTTGCTCCTATACTTGCTATATCCAATTGATGCAAGCACTTTTTTCTTTTGTATTTCTTTTGTTTTTGCTTTTCTTTTGTTGATTGTTTGGCGCTGATTATGGTTTGTTTAAGATTATTTATAGATATCATGGCCCCTAAGAGTAGAAGTGCAACAATAAAAGCCCTTAAAAGGAGACTTGTTGACAAGCCTTCTGAAGTTGAGAAATTGGGTGATAATCAGGCCCAATTGAGTTGGTCCATTGAGGTTCATAGAGTTAGTTCAGATCTAGAGGCTGAGGTACCTCAAACAAGGGTAGCTACTGCACTAGCTACTCAAACTCAGGTTTGAGAAGATAGTACCTCCCAGTCTAATGAAGAGGGTAGTGAGGATAAGTCTGAGCAGAGGATATTGTAGAGAACTTCTTCGGGTTCGGAGTCTAGATCCAAAGAGGCCTCCCAGGTGAGAGAAGATGCATAATCCTCATTCATTTCTTCAACACCGAATCCTTTGACTCATAGATTGGGTGTCGAGGGTATGGAAGCCATCTATAATGACATCTTACAGCGAAAGGGGCAAGGGAAGACCGTATGATCATTTTATGAGGAGCCCTAGTTGATTGACACAGGATTGAGCCATGCCCTTAGAGTAGAGGAATCTATGACACAACATGGGCTCGGGTGGTTGACTATGAAGATGGATCGTTACGCTCCTGCCATGGTGCAGGAATGTTATGCAGCATATTCAATGACCATACTTCTAGATCTTCCTAAAGGGAAGAAACCTCTTGAGCAGCCTTGATTATGAGAGATGTTGGTGAGAGGCTGACATGTCGATATATCAAAGAAGATGATCAGCCTTATACAGTTTGGTCACATGTACCGAGCACCACATTCTATAGCTAAGTTTGATCAACGATTGAGATAGATTAGGCAGGCTATGATTGCCAAAGATACAGTACAGCACATAAAGTTACTAAGATGGGTTGCCAGCCACATTACCAAGTGTGGTCTAGATCCTACATGGGTCACGACATATTCAGAGCCAATTGTGAAGTCTTCCCTCTCCTTCCCTACCAAGTTTTGGTGGGCCATTGTTAGATCTCGAAGTCGACTAACTTCCACAAATAATGTGATTCCGTCAGAGCGAGCGATTTTGGTAGCCACCATCTTAGCTGGCTATGATATTGACTGGGTGTAACTTATAGCTGAGCAGATACATAAGTCGGTACTCAGGAGGAGCATATGCATGCCATTCTAGTTTCTGATCTATAGACTCTGCCTAGCAGCAAAGGTGAAGGTATCACTTCACATCGAACTTCTAGTTTCAGCCCTCCACACTATAGATCCTAGCCTAATCAAGGCTGATGAGAACCCTATGGTACTTCAGCAGGAACAACTTCCTCCCATGCCCAAGCCATTCATGCTATAGCCACAGGTTGAGTGTTCGATGACTGCCGTAACTACTACTCCTGCTGCTATTATTCATAAGGGACCACAACAACCTGAGGTAGTCGTCCTTGAGAGAGGTCCCATTTCAGCTGCATTAGCTGTGTTGTTGGCATTATCTTAGGCCATTCTCCTTAACATTCTGTGGATCTCTAGGTCAAATAGAGTCAAGCATCTACCTCGACTTCGCGTGTTAGGCGGAAACTACACTTACACCCTGCAAAGAAACAAAAACAACAAAAAATGTAAAATATGGGAAATAAGGATTAACACCCAAATCACTATGAATTAACTAAGTTTGGCCATATTACTCGATGATAATGCCAAAATCTTAATGACGCCCAAGTTACATCTCTTCTTTTAGGATAAAGCGGTCGTTGTCAAGAAATAGAACCTAACCAAGGTTAGGATCGAACCCACAGGGAATACGTAGTCTCAAGAGAATTTAATTACTATAATTTGAGTGATTAACTAACTTACTTCCCCAGGGGGGGGTTGCAATAATCAATCAAAAATTAAACCTAACTAATACAAGAGTTAAATTAATATGGAGAGATATTAGGTTATTGTGTTCCCCATGATTCCCTAAGTTAGTATCACTGGATAACTTAATTCTCCTCTAATGTGTAGCATGCAGGACAGTAAGTTAAGTTCACCAAACCCTTTGGTCTAGGAAAGAGGCAAATTTCACTATGTCACTTGGCCCATCTCCGTAGTGTGAATTACTAGCCCTTACTTATTAGCCCCAATACAACCTCCTCTTGGCCCAGTTCGGTTGATTAGGCAAGAACATATCAATTTTGTCCTGTTAATTAATCTTTTTCCTATTCATTACTACCTTGGTCCAGTCAGTAAGACTAGGTGGGTTCTAATATTGGCCGCCATTAGAAAAAATGAAAAATGAAGAGAATTAATTAATACATCCATTCACACTTTCCAAGAATTATGAATTATCTGATCTTGCCTTATTACTTCTTCACGGTTCCCACAACCCTAGTTGTGGATTTAGTTACTCATAATTTTGTGTAGATACAGGACTTATGAATGGGAATAATATAATAGAGCCCTTACACAATTGAATTAAGAACAAGCAAATTCAACTTCAAATAGAATCATAAGATTAAAGATGAAACCAAATTACAAGTGTTCTAAAAAATCTCCTATGTTAACTCACTACTCTTTCTCTCTAATTACTGAGTTTTCTGTGTACTCTGTGAAAACTACTTTAATAATAACCTAAAAACCTATTTATAGTAATTAAAATACAAGTCCTAAACACAATAGGATATCTGGGTCGGCACACCTCGTACAAAGGTTTAGAGTTGTAGGGCATTCCACCGCCTGTAATTGGGGTCTCGTACAGTGCTGCTGGCAATCTGGACTTCATGTCTACAACACCCTCTATGACCCATAGGGGGGGGGTTTCGTTTGATAAATCTTTAGAAAGTCCCCATCTATGATCATCAAGGATGAACCATGTTTTATGACTCATAAATAATTCCTTAACCCACCTGCATGTTCATAGAATCAACTTCAAAAAATTAGCCCCTCACTGGAATTGTTCACAAAACCCACTTCACAACCCGTAGGGTGAACTACAACTCGTAAAGGGTCTTGTACTGCATCAAAATCTACAGCTTCTATACTTTTTCTGTAAAATCAAGGTTAACCCTAGAATCCTGCAAATATAACACAAAAACACATAAAACCAACTAACATCATATTGAGAACATAGAAACTTCCAAGTTTTAAGCATCAAAAGTACTGTATTTTGATAGAACATTACTAGCCCACCCATAAATAATGGCTACCTTGGCTGTGTCAACCATAATACCCTCTTTTGACATAATATGGTAAAGAAATGCAATAAGCTTAAGCCAAAACACACACTTTAAGAACTTAACATACAACTTCTCTTCCCTCAATCTTTGAAGATCAGTCCTCAAGTGCTCAACATGATCTGCCTCACTTTTGGAATAAACCAAGATATCATCTATGAACACAATCACAATGATGTCTAAATAAGGCGTGAACACTCGATTTAGGAACTCCATAAAAGCAGATAGGGCGTTATTTAACAAAATAACATAACTACGAATTCATAATGCCCGTAATGGGTCCAGAAAGTTGTCTTACAGATATCAGATTTCTGAACTCCCAACTGATGTTAACTTGACCTCAAGTCAATCTTGGAGAACCCAGAGTCACCCTGCAATTGATCAAAAAGATCATTGATGTAAAGCAAGAGATGTTTGTTCTTGATGGTCACTTTGTTAACCTGGCGATAATCAATGCACATGTGCATAATCCCATCTTTCTTCTTCATAAATAATATAGGAGCACCCTAGGTAGATACACTCGGACAAATAAAGACTTTTTTTTAACAAATCTTCAAATTGTTCCTTCAACTTCTTCAGTTCAGCTGGAGCCATCGCATCATGAACAATACAGATGGGCTTAGTGCTTGGCTCTACATCTATATCAAAGTCAATATCACAATTAAGAGGAGCACTAGTCAAATCAGTCAGAAATACATCCACAAACTCAAGGAGGGGAACTCTTGAGAAAAATCCTGAACATAGGTTAAATATGCCAAACACCTCTTCCCCATCAATTGGCAAGCATGCATATAAGAAATAACACATGCATATACAATATAACACCCCAAGGATAGGAAATAGGTGCTCTAGTCCTCATCAATTGAGCTAAATCGAGGCAAGATAAGGTCATGGTCTTCACATGAGAATCAAGAATAGTATGATAAAGTGACAACCAGTCCATAACCAATATCATGTCAAAATAAACTATATCTAAAAATATCAGATCAATAATAGTATCTTTCCCCATAAAAGTCACAACACAACCCTGATGAACTTGATTCACTACTAAAGATTCATCTACCAGGGTGGAAACACAAATAGGCTTAGTAAGCAGCTCACACATAATATCAATATTAGAAGATAAAATATGTCGACACATATGAATAAGTGGAACTTAGATCAAATAAAACTGAAGCTGAATGGTGGCATATTGGAACCATACCTATGATAACTACATCAGAAGCCACTACCTCAGCCCTATTAGAAAAATCGTAAAAAACTCTACGACCACCACTAGCCTGTGGGCCTCCATGAGCACCACTTCTCCCTATACCATGACATCCTCTAGCACTACCCCTTATGCCTTGAGAGGTGTCTCTGGCCACTGCTTGAGTCCCTGAATCTTGCGTAGGAAGCACCTAATATGGAAAACAATTGGCAAAGTGCCCAACCTCATCACAAAAATAACAAGCCTTTGGGTTCCACCCCTGAGATGATTGTGCTGAAAAACCACTATGCGCAGATGCGCTACCCACCTAGAAAGATTTGGATCTATCAATACTGTCAGATGATAGAAGAGCTGCCTAAACTGCCGAGCCCTAATGGCTCTGCCTCTGAATCTCTCGGTCCCTTGGCAGGTGTCTACTAACGTATCCATGTCGACAAAACCGCTTTCTGTCACCCTATCTGTCCTGTACTAATATGCTCTATCATATGAACATGATCCACAAAACTCTAGGAAGTACCTCCAGCCAACAACGAGAAAGTTGTAGCCTTGATGTGCTATTAAAATACAACATATTTGTTGCCTAAAATAAGGGATTTTGTGAGTTCTTATGTGATATTTTATGGTCTTTATGTGTTTTTATGTTTTTCTTGTAGAAAAGTTAGGTTGACATGATTTTGAAGAAAAGTTACAGATTTTGCTGAAGAACACTTGCGAATCATAGGGTGTGTCGTAGCAAGAATCAGAGACCAAAGCCTCAGAAATCTGCTAAGTAGAGGTCACCTCTATGAGGCCATCCTATGAGTCATAAGTTTCACTACTACTCCTATAGATGGACTTGTACCCAGAATCATAGAGCCAAAATATTGGACCAAAAACTGAAGACCAAGACTACGAGAGGAATGTATGAGTCATAGCTTAAGTAATGACTCATGCCTATAGGTCATACCAGTTTAGCCCAAGATGCTAAGAACCTGATACGAGACCTGGACTACGACTCGTAGGTCATCCTATAAGTCATACATGCGAGATATATCAGCAGCTATCTTTTTAGTGTAAATTCTAGGGTTATTTTGTAAATACTATATATAGTTTAAGTTAGGGTTTTAGAGAAGAATTCGAGTAGAAGACATAGGAGAATCATCTTTTGAATCTTTTCTTAGTTTTTAGGTTAGTTTATAGTTCTCTCTTAGGAAACCCATTTTTGGGGATTGTAAATCTTGCCTTGTAAGCATTGTTGATAAATTAAGCTTGTGATTTGCAACTTGTGGTGCCTACTTTTTCTTCATTGTTGTTAGTAAAACTCTCATTTATGTCTTGTATGTGCATTTTTGCTTGTTCGGCGATAGCCATGACCACCGATAACTTAGGGTTGTGGGAATCATGGGTAGTTGACATGAGATAACCTAGTTTATTGCATTTCTATGATTGGGATTTTGCATGTATTATCTATTTTCTTTCATTATGATTGTTGTTTGGTGGTGGCCAACACCAAACCCTGCCTACTATCATGATCCCGACCAAGGTAGTGACAAATAGGAAAAAGGAAGTAGATAATAGGTTTTGATTGATGTCTTCTTGTCTAATCAACCAACCCTGACCAAGAAGAGGTTGACTGGGACAAGTGGTAATGGTTAGTTGGCACACCATGGTTGTTGACCAGGTGCTATAGTGCAATTTGACCTTCACCTTCACAAGAGTGCTGGAAGAACATAAGTTACCGTCCTGCATGCTAATCTTCTATTGTGGTTATGTTACCTTGGATAATTGAGTCAACGAACCATGAGGAACAAAATTCCCAAGTTGTCCCTAAAATTGAGTGTTTTCTCACGTAGTAGTATAGTCTTAATTTTACTTTTGTTTTGAATCACAAACCCCCCACCCCCTTATTTAGAGATTTTAGTTATTGATGCTTGAAATGATTGGTAGTGAATCATATAGTCAAACCCTATATTCCCTGTGGATTCTACCCTAACCTTTGGTTAGATTAATTGCTAAAAACGATCGCTTTCTTATTAGAGCGTGAACATCAGACCATGTAAAAATTATGGCATTGTTGCTAGGGAATATGACTAGGTTGTTATTTGATTTCACTATTAGTTAGTTCTAGTGTTGATTTCTGAACTCTCCTATATTTTACTTTTTCTGTTTGTTTTTGTTAGTTGATTTTAGGTGAAAGTTGGCTGGCACTATGACTAAACAAAAGTTCTACATTGCAAATAACTTGTTGGAAACTTTGCAGAGGCATGCTTTATTTTATAGGCAAGAGTCTGAATATCCCCAAATCCACCTAAAGAATTTCACTCAAACGTTAAGGGGGGTCCTTGGGACAAGACATCCTACATAGGATACCATGGCTCTTCATGTTTTCCCCATTACTCTCCAAAGTGAAGCTATGAAATTTTGGTCAATTCTCTCACACAATGTTTGCTCTAGCTGGGGGAAGTACCGAGAGGCTTCCTCATGAACTTCTATAAGGAGTCCAACAAGTAAAAACTACATAACAACATCTGTAATTTCAAAAGTATGCCAGGAGAACCTTTAGCAGTGGCTTGGGAAAGGTACAAGTAGTGCTTGGCAGCAAATCAGAACCATGGTCTGACTGATAATGAATTGGTGGCTAGCTTTTACCGAACATTAACCTCTGAGTAACAAGGGCAGGCTGATGCATTGTTTGGAGGGGACTGTTTGGAGTTCGTAAGATGACCATTTAATGAGATCACTGAGAGTATAGACAAGCTATCTGTAGATACCCAAGTCTATCAACCCCTTCAAAGGCAAGATGGACGATCTACTAGTGCATCTACGGGAGCCTCAAGTAAACCGAAAAGCAAAAATATTGCACATTGGATGAGGTTACCATACCAGCATTGTATCACTAATAAACTAATCCAGATTAAGTATATTCTTGAATAAGTCCTGATCAAGGTGAATGAGCAAGATGACATTGTCTGAGAGATAAAGTTTGATGTCCTCAAATGTAATTATAAAGTGGAACAACAAAATATATCAATGTAAAGTCCTGATGATATGATGGAGCAACTTGCTCAGCAACTAGATGCAGTGCAAGATGAACTAAGGAAGAGTAGAAGGAGCAGCAATGGAACTCATGGAGAAGTCTGATTATCTATGATGGCATAGTGGAGCCATGATGTTAAAAAGAAGCTTCTTGGGAGGCAACCCAAGAATCTTTTACGTTTACATTTATCTCGAGAAATTTTCATTTGTGTAGCCTATTTAGTGGTAGTTAATATTGTGTTAAGATTTCTAAGACTTTGAACTAGTTGTGTCAACTTGCAGTATAGTGGATCTTAAGTATTTGGGTACAGGAAAAAAAATAGGAACTGAAGAGTGGAGAAACTCATGCTTAAAGCATCATATACAAGCAAGGCTATAAGTCATAGTCATCACCACAGCTCATAATCATATTTGTAGAAGAAAATAATAAATCTCAGAAGTAGGTACTTGCACGATGAGCCAAACTTATGATTCATAGGGTCCTATATGAGTCGTAAGAGGGGTTTGTAGAATCCAGGTATGAAATTAAAATTTTTGAAGTATTGGGTTTACTATGAGACTGGGACTTATGAGTCGTATGATGCCTTATGACTCGTAGTTGGGGGTTTTTTAAAATTGATCTACAAATTTTAAAAGGTGAGCCATTTGAATATTAAAAAACTAACGTCTTTTGGCTCTTCATGTCCCTTTATAAAGTGTTTCATTTCACTTTATAACTCCCCCTATGAACCCCTTTCACTATTTCATTCATCCCCTAAATTATTCATCCACTAACATTCCCTAGCAAGTGAATTTTGCACCAAGAACTTGGCCTGCTTTCTTGTCTTCTTATCATTCATTCATCTATTCATCTGGTAAGTTCTCATGGTTAATTTTGGGTTATATCTGAAATGGTCTTGTATTATGGACGTTTAAATGAATTCCTTATGATCATGATTAGCAAAATCCTATGATAATGGTTGTCGAAGTGGAAAAACCATGTTGCATAACTGTCTATGTCCCTGTAATGGGTAAAATCTTAAATTTTACCATTGTTACATATTTTTTGTGTCATTATCTTATGGAAATTATATGGGGTTGAAATTCTTAGGTTGGGGGTGTTATAGTTCTTTTATGGTAAACTATGCATGTGTATCCCCTTGAATGCACGTTGATGTTTTTACTAGTATAAGTGCTTTGATCAAATAAGGGAAAATTCATGCTTTTTCTTGAGATGATTGTTAATGAGGAGTATTTATTTTTGATGTTGTGTCGCCTATGCTTTTGTTTTTGTAACCCGTAATGCTTTCTGGTTAGTTGTTGGTCTTTGTGGAAGGGGTGCTCTCTGTTTTCCACTAAGAGGACCAATTATGAGTCATAGGTCACCCTACCAGTCCAAGTGGCCCTTGGTAGCCAGTAACAGTCACCTAGGTTGCCTTAACACTTTCTATGCGAGACTCACCTACTATATCTAGCACTTATTACAAGTCGTAGCGGTGGTTTCGTGGCCTTGATCTAAACTCTTAAGATGTCTCTGAAATTAGATATAAGCTCGGCCTATGAATTGTAGGATACCCTACGAGTCGTACCTGCATCTCGTAGCTAATTTCAGAATGCATTTCTCTTAGATACCTTAGTACTACGAGGCTACCATATGACTCGTCCACCTTGTATCTACAACCTTGCACCTAGTTCAGTCATTTTACATAGGAAATTTAATTATTTGATACCAGCTAGAGAACTACGAGGCTACCATATGACTCGTCCACCTTGTATCTACAACCTTGCACCTAGTTCAGTCATTTTACATAGGAAATTTAATTATTTGATATTTGATTGTTTTGTGTGCATCTTGCTGGTACAAAATATCATGGAACTTATGCTTTGGTTTGTGATGGTTTTTGTAGAGACAATGTCTCCAAGAGGATGAAGAGTTGTTGCCCCAACCCTAGGACACCAACTAAGGGATGAAACATCTGATAAAGATCAATCTGTTAAGGAGATGAATGTGTAACCTAACCCCGAAGCCAACGTACCTTTCACCAGATCACAAACAGTGATTCCAATGGAAGTAGTTAGTTCCTCCCAGTCTGAAGAGGAGGGTGACAAGAAAGGGTCTGATGATGCTTCACTTTCTGAGTCTGGTTCCCTTGAGGTGTCTCAGGCTCAGCATGAGGATACTGTTCCCTCATAGCTAGCTGATTCTACTTACACTATTACCTCTACAGACCCCCAAAACACGAGATAGTGTGTCCCAGGGATGAAATAGATTTATGAAAAGGGACTGGAGCTGAAAAGCCAAGGAAGGCTAGTGAGGAGATTCTACGAGGAAGCTAGGCCTAATGATTTAGGACTAAGTAGTGTACCAGGGTTAGAGGCTGAAATTGAGCGGCATAGGCTTGGTTAGTTGTCACATGCATTGGGAAAGTATGCCCCGTATGTATTTAGGGAGTTTTATGCCTCCTACTATGTTGTTATTCGCAGAGATTTGCCAAGGCTCAAGAAACCCATTGAGCAGCCATGATTAAGTTAAGTCCTCTTTAGAGGGGAGGTGGTTGATATCTCAGAAGAAACTATACAGAGAGTGCGATTCAGACCAAACTATAGAGTGTCACATTCCTATTGTATATTTTAATCATAGAATTGCAGAAATGAGAAAGGCAGTGAATTAGAAGGACGTCGCGCTAAGAACAAAACTCCTTCGATAGCAAGTCTAATTTATGTGGCTGGTGTCGAGCCAAGATGGGGTACAAATAACACGGAGCATATTTTGAAGGCCCATGCCTCATTTAGGGCAAAATTTTAGTAGTCCATTATTTGCTAGTACATCAGACCCACTTTCATGGATAATGTGATCACATTAAACAAAACTGTGTTATTGGCTAGCATTTTGGTGGGGTATGAAATTTATTGGGCTTGGGTTATGGTCATGGATAATGTGATCACATTAAACAAAACTGTGTTATTGGCTAGCATTTTGGTGGGGTATGAAATTTATTGTGCTTGGGTTATGGCAGAACAGATACATGAGTCAGTAATCCACATTCAGCAAGCAGTGCCATTTCCCATTCTAATACACAAGTTATGCAAAGCGGCAGGGGTGTCGGTCTTGGACCCTCATGTAGAGGTGTTGCATATCATAGATCCTATCCTAATCAAGAAAGACGAAAACCCCGTAGCCCTACAAAGAGTTGTACCTCCTCCTATCCTAGAGCTATTTCCAGTAGAGCCCTAGACTCAGGGATCGACTCCAACTGCTACAAAACCCATGTCAGCTATGGAGATCGAGTCCACACTATCCTTCAGTACTTCAGGACCAACAGGAGATTCATTACAGTTTGATCCTCTTACTACTACTATTGCTTTTCAGACTTTATTATATAGGGTGGCTACGAGGCGGTCCAGACTACAGGCTCTATCTTCATGGGTTAGACCTTGGGTTGAACAGATAGTACGGGACTCTGAGGAGAGGATGAAGACATTCACCCGTGCATTGGTAGATGAGAAAGTCAGAGCGGTGGAGGCTCGAGTTGATATATTTGAGGCGAGAGTCCAGCGAAGACTTGAGAGAGCTCGACCTATTGACACCAGTGCTGTCATTGGCGAGTTCGCCAAGTTTAAGGCCAAATTATTATAGATGTTGGCAGCTCCTGTTGTAGCCCTAGAGGTGGCACCGGCGGATGACGAGGTATTGGAGTGGCTTATCGACCATCTGGATGTTGGTGGGAAGAGGCTCCTTGAGCATAGTGATGACCCAGAATCAACCCTAAAGAGGTCAAGACCAGAGGAGGAGCCCATACAAGAGGAGGTGGTGCAGGAGTCAATATTATTGGCGACTATTCAGGGAGATCGGGAGCAGCATACCCCACATGGATAGGGTACTTCCAGTACTGCTATAGAGGAAATGGTGCTCCAAGACCCTGCTTACCAGCTAGAGACCGGTGCTAATGCACGATGATGGTTGACCCTTTTAGCCCAGTTCTTACATTTTCTTTATGGATATTTTGTCCTGCTATTAGATATTTTTTATCTTTGGTTTTTGATACTAGTTTTAAAATATTGGTTTTTGATGTATATAAATCTATGTTATGTTTGCTTATTTCTGTATTTTAAGTGTTATTATTTTGAGGACAAAGTATCCTATTTATTGCGGGATGTGGGAAGTTATGGATTAAGGTGAAGTCTGAGTAGCCTCAAGTCCATAACTGCCCCTATATCTCAAGTCCATAATTGCCCCTATATTTTGTCACAAGGTTTTCTTGCTGTGCTTCTTTCTCCCTGTGGATATTAATTTTCGATTGATCCGACAAGTTTAGGCAGTGTAGATAATGGGTAAATTCCTAGTGATATTTTCTATTGGCATATACATAATTTTTAGATGTTTTTTTAAAGTTTTGATGAAAAATTGGGTACACACAAAATTTTTAAGGTTGTGATTATTGATGCATCCTTATATTTTTAAGTATCCGACAATATTTGTTCTGATATTGTGAAGGTAAGCTGAGAATGAAAGATTGAGCTATGAGTCTATACTTGATTGTGGATGTAATTGCCATGTGTGTTATGAGCTTATTTTGCTGCATTCAATCATCTTGTATGGACTAAGAATTTGCCTGGCTACTCTAAGATTGGTTTGGTGATGTGGTGGATATGGAAAGGATCTTATGCCTTTATTATTTTAGTGAACCTACTTTTAGCCTAAATGACCCACCAAATGAGAGAGTGAATCCTATGATCCAAAATTTTGAGCTTCTCATGTACTCGTTCTTTCTTGACACTGTGCTGGCTTAACCTTGTTTGATGAAATACCTTGATATTGGCCCTGGTCTATCCTTGTACATGTGAACCTTGATTGAGGCCAAAGGCCTAAGTTGATAGTGGCTGCAGTTTCCCTGGTTTGAGGCATAGATATTGTGTACTTCATCTTAGACTAAGAGTCTAAGTTGAGGGTGTCCCTTATTGTGTTAACGTAATAATAATAAGGTGGTTAGTTGGGAAATCGAGAAAGAAATGAAAACACATGAACCGAGTGAAAAAAAGAAAAGAAAAACGCCTTAATATGCATTGAATTTCAATTGTGAGAGTGAGAATGCTTTCTCAGTCCCTGAGTTGTAAATGCTTTTGAGTGAGTATGAATGACTTCTTTCTAGTGAGAGAATTTTTACTACTTGAATAGAATTAGTATATATAAGTGATTGTGGATGGTTGAGGCTCCCTATCTTGTAATAGTTGGACTGCCAGTTAATTGTAGATGCTTAATAACTTTGCAATCTTGTTTTGAAAATAGTAGTTGGGTACCTGAATCAAAGGAGTTGTTGTATATGCCATGAGTATAGCTGCTATATATTTGTCTTTGTATCGTAGATCGAGTCGTCACTTGAGGACAAGCAACAATTCTAAGTTGAGGGTGTTGATATGCTGTCAAAATACAACACATTTGATGGTTTTTATGTTTCTCATGCAGAAAAGTTAGGTTGACATGATTTTGAAGAAACATTGCCGATTTTGCTGAAGCTTAGGACATACAAGCACACTTACGAGTCGTAGCCCAAGATATAAGTCATAGGGTGTGTTGTAGCAAGAATCAGAGACCAAATACTTAGAAATTTGCTAAGTGGAGTTCACCCCTACTAGGCCATCCTACGTTCACTATGACTCGTATAGCTGGAATCATAGCAGGAACCAGAGAGCCAAAATATTAGACCAAAAACTGAAGACCACGACTACGAAAGGAATATACAAGTTGTAGCTCAAGCAATGACTCATACCCATAGGTCATACCAGTTTAGCCTAAGATGTTAAGAACCTGATACGAGACCTGGACTACGACTCGTAGGTCATCCTACAAGTCATACTTGTGAGACTTATCAGCTGCCAACTGTCTTTTCTGTGTAAATTCTAGGGTTATTTTGTAAATACTATATATAGTTTAAGTTAGGCT